>JAQYXR010000234.1:98655-136275 GCA_030545055.2 Neoaliturus tenellus
CAGCGGTAACCAAAACACACTACTTTCTTAGTTGAAATTGGTCTAAGTTAAAATTGTTTAAATTTAAGACAAAAAGCAAAAACTTATTTTAACACTTTTGTAACCACATAAAACCCTGTTTCTATAACCCGATTTTGCTGGTTCGTGAACTCATCGAAATACATATTATGGTCTTACCACGGCTGCTACCGTAATTCTTTATAGGGAAATTCCCTAAAAAACTTAAAATTTTAAATACCTTTACATGATTGGCCTTAACAGGTGTTTGAAAAACTATGTATTTGAACAGGCTTGTTACATGTATTAAACCATGAATATAAATGTTAAACTTAGTATTCAACACATTTTATTCCAAAGTAAAACTTTACTAACCGTTTTTTCAATATTTTTAACTACATGTCATATTATCAAAAATCGACTTTTTCCGTGACTGAAATGAAGTAAAATTACGTTTATGTCAATATTATTCTTAAATTTGTTTTGTTTACGTAGCTGTTTCAGAGAAATTCAATATCTAAGTTAGTCTAGTGTGTAATTATCCTGGCGTAGAATTTTATATTTACAGTCATAAATAATAGGTTAAGTTTCTCATTAAATGTTTAAACAAAGTCTTATAGGTACTGAGAGAGTGGCACAGGTAAGTTGTTACAAGATACAAGATACAAGATGCTTTATTTCCATATTTGACAAAGATACAAAAATACAAAATTTTACGGAAATATATTTCCTCACAAGGCTACAGGGCCTGAGTGTGAGGAAAGAGGTTAAAGCCACTCTCTGTATCACTGTCCACTTCACTATTTTTAAAAGTTGTCTTATGTATTTAACTTAACCTTTGTGGCTACTAGGCTCAAATGAATGCGCTTCCATGAGCTATAAAAAATACATTTAAATTTCAAAGAAAAAAAATACCGCAATACCAGTTATTGTTAGACTACATATTAATTAATTTTCATGAGTTTTTTAGATAGTAGCATAATTTCACAAAGAAAAAAAAACTAATTTTAATAGATATGGGAGTAAATGAAAGAGATGAAGTATTTTTAATTGAGTTTGTGGCGAGTATTTAAGTGTATGGTGATTGAAGTAAAGTTTCAGCAACGGCCGGACCGATGCTGAGCAACCACTCCCCCACCCTTATCTTGTAGGCAGCAGCACTGACACCCTCAGTATTTATGAAATTGATAATATCGATTGGAAGATTTCTGTAAAGATGGTGAGCCAGATAGGAAGAAAAATGTAAATCAGCTTTTGAGATAAAGTTGTCTAATGTTGAGAACGGGAAAATCTGTATATACTAACTGGGTAGGATATCTCAGATCTTTTTTGAGAATAATTTTGATTATGGTTCTTTGCGTGATAGCCAGTGGTTCCATCACAGAGGTGGACGCACCACCCCACGCCAGTATCCCATACTGTAATATGGACTGCACATAAGCGTAATACACACTCCTGCAGTGATCCGCGGTCAGCACCTGTCCCAGCCGCCTAAAAGCAAATGTCATTGTTCTTAGTTTACGTTTTATGAATTGAATATGGGGCTCCCACGACATCTTTTGGTCTAAAACTACTCCTAGATATTTGTATTGATCCACCTGCTCCACAAGACCGCAGTTGCAATCTGCAGACCGCGGGTCACCACAGGAATGAATTCTAAGCTCTCTCTGGCCTGGCCCAGAGTCACTTCTAAAACAAATTGGAAGACATTTTGTTTTTTGAATATTGACTGAAAGTATATTGTGGTCAAACCAGTTCTTTATTTTAGCCAGGTCAGAGGTTGCCTGCTCAAATGCATCATCCCACGTCCTCCCAAACGACACTAGAGCCGTATCATCAGCAAAAAGAAACAATTCACCATTGATACTTAATTTTGATATGTTGTTTATGTAGATTAAAAAAAAGCAAAGGCCCTAGGGTGCTTCCCTGGACCACACCATAGTCCACCCCGATTAAATCACTTTTTATTCCATTTATTGTTACAGATTGTTTTCTCATATGGAAATAATTTTTGAACCATTTTAGAGAACTACCTTTTATTCCAATAAGTTCTAGCTTTTTTAACAGTTTGTTTCGATTTACAGAATCAAAAGCTTTTGCAAGATCTAAGAATGTTATTAAAACCTTATTATTATTATTTAGTTTATCTAAGATCAACTTTGTAATATCAAATAAGGCATTAGATGTATTTTTACCTTTCCTGAAACCGTATTGACAATTAGTTATTATTTCTTGTGCATTTAGGTATTTAGTAAGCTGCATTTTGACACATTTCTCCAAAATTTTGTCAATTGCAGTTAATAAAGAAATAGGCCTAAAGTTATTCATGGACGTTTTAGAACCACTCTTGTATATTGGAATGACTTTCGCAATTTTGAACTCACAAGGAAACTCACCTGTTCTTATACTAAGATTTATTAAATGAAGCAAGGGTTGAACTAGATAAAACGAATATTCTTTAATTATTTTTGTAGGAATTTCATCCCATCCAGGTGCGGAATCTCCCTTAATAATATTGATAATATCTATTAACTGAGTCTGATTGATAGGCTCCAGCTCGAATACGGAATCACGCGCGTGGTCGGCGTCATCCACCTCGGGAGGGCCGTTTGTTTTGATTGCATCAGCTAAATTTTGACCTACATTGGCAAAAAACTCATTAAAATTCTGACTAATTATTTTTGTGGCTGTTGGGGTGACAGCGTCGCCGCCCGCACAGAAGCCCTCGACCGGGAACCGGTAACCGCACCGCTGCCGACCCGACACATCACCGACAACGGCCCAAAATTTTCTTGGGTTACCTGATGCTTCCTCTATTTTCTTTTTAAAATAATTGGCTTTAGTTTGTTTAATTAGATAATTTAAAAAATTTCTATATCGCAAATATCTAGTTCTGAGATCTAAGTTAAATGGTTCTTTTTTTAGTTTGCTGTGCATGGAATCTCGTTTCCTAATTGAAGTTAAAAGTCCATTGGTTATCCAGGGTTTTAGCTTTTTATTTTTTGAGTTAATTTTGAATTGTATTACAGAACAATTTAATGACTTTTGAAGATAGGCTACTAATTTCTTTGTGCATTCATTAACGTCAGTTGTTTGTAAAATGTCTTGCCAATTTTGGTTAGCTAAAGTAACCTCTAATCTACGCCAGTCAACCTCATTAAAATAAACTTCATTATTTGTGGGCATTTTGTTTCCAGGTTTAGCAATGTCTAAAATTATACAATAATGGTCTGTAATTTGAGTGTGCAGCACGAGAGGCGTAATTTCAGCATAAGTTTTCATTTTCAGAGCAAAGTGATCAATACATGTTTTGCTGTCGGGTCGGGTAATTTTGTCAATACACGGGATAAAACCTATTTCATGCAACGTGTCAATGTATTTTTCTTCGATCGAGTTGGAAGCAGTATTTAAAATATTACAATTTATATCGCCAGTGAAAATACGAAAGTAAAATTTGTCAGATTTGTTGCAAATGTAATAATTATAGATCCCTTCCACAAATTGAGTAATGTTAGAATTTGGACTTCTATAAACTGCTAACAATTCGCACGGTTGGCCGGCCCAGTCGAAGGTCAGGGATAAAGCAGTGGCTACCCCACCCAGCAACAGCTGATTACATCTTGCAGATAACGAGCAGTCCAAATATACGACAACTCCGTCGCTCTGGTTGATGTTGCCTTGAGACCTGTATACTGTATATCCTGGTAAACTCTCAAGTTCTTGGTCAGTCAACCATGCTTCTGTTAGAACTATGCAATTGAATTTTATGTCCATCCCTTGTAATAGAATAATAAACTCATCGAAATTTTTATAAATGCTACGTATGTTTTGATGTATTATCCTAAAATTTTCAAACTCCTTATTCTGGGTTAAAAGTGAACTAAAACTGTAAAAATCAGCACATTCTGCACACTCATTTAAGCCTATGGAAATTATTTCATCTAATTCATTATCTATAAACATAATCAGCGTTATAAAAGAACAGAAAAACAAATAAACAAAAAACCAAAACATTGTAAGCTATCCAGCGTGCAAAAAAATAATGATAATAAATACTTTTAGCGCTAATACTTATGTTTACCTTGATTATTGATTAGACATTACATGTAAATACATACTTTCGAAAAAAAAATAGCACTTGCCTCAATAAACTTGTAAACCTTAACAATTGTTTAAAAGTTAGTCTACTGCCTGATATCATCATTACTTAAAGTGAGAGAAAATAAAGCTTTCCTGCATGAAACAATTTTTTTCTTATAGTAATTAAATACAGAAAATAAAGTAAATACAGAAGTAAATTATCGAACTTGCAGTTCGGCCTAGTTAAGTTAACTAGAGAATTGACCTGACTGCCATTTTGTAAAAGAGTAGTGCTATATACAGGGTGTCCCGGAACTCTCTGGAACCCTTTTGTATATTTGTTCCTTGCATCGAGACAAGAAAAAAACATCATACAAATAGGGGTCTAAAATCCATCGTTTAGCCGCTAGCCGCCATTTTGTTTTTTTCACGTAATAATTTTTATTTCCTTAACGAATGGTTGTATTCAGTTCATATTTGGTATGAATCTTTATCATACTAATGTACATTTTCAGGAAAAAATTTAATTTTTTCCACTGTGTATTTTCAAAATGGCGGCCATTTTTAATTTTCAAACTAAAATTTCTCAAATTCGGTAAATTTCAAAAAATTTTACTTTGTACAAAAAAGTTGCTAAATTAAATTATCTAACCAACGGTACCAAGTTTGTAAGGATCTGATAAGAAATAACGGAGTTATTGCGATTTTTCTGTGAAAATGGCCATAATTTGCATTAATTATAATGGAAAATCAATGTTTTTTTGGAGAAAAATCGCAATAACTCCGTTATTTGTTATCATATCCTTACAAAGTTGGTACCGTTGGTTAGGTAATTAAATTTGGCAAATTTTTTGTAAGGGTAAAATTTTTTTTAAATTTACCAAATTTGAGATATTTGAGTTTGAAAATTTAAAATGGCCGCCATTTTGAAAATACACAATGTAAAAAATTAATTTTTTTCCTGAAAATGTACATTAGTATGATAAAGATTCATACCAAATATGATTTGAATAGAACCATCCGTTACGGAAATAAAAATTATTACGTGAAAAAAACAAAATGGCGGCTAGCGGCTAAACGATGGATTTTAGACCCCTATTTGTATGATGTTTTTTTCTTGTCTCGATGCAAGGAACAAATATACAAAAGGGTTCCAGAGAGTTCCGGGACACCCTGTATAATATTATTAAAAGGCGGAAGAAAAGATAAAAAATAGAAAGGAAAGAAAAAATTGCCAACCTGAAGCCTTTTTTAGTTGCATCTGATAAATAAAACATACCGTGCACTGTGCTATCAGTAGTTATCAGATAATAGTCACTATGTCACTGAAATATTTTCTCTATGATTTGTCATTCTTCATTTTGTGGGATATTCTTAGCTAAGAAAATAGATAATAAAATAAAAATTTTTACTGGAAAAATACTCTTGCATTTAGTATTATATAATAATTACAATAATAACAAACCCATGTACTAAATCATTTTTAATTGACAAATCACAAAGTAATAACGCAGTTAAATTTAATACAAATACTTCTTAGTTAAGAAAATAAATAAATGTCAACTTTTTTACTGAAAAAAAATACTCTTTCATTTGTATTTTATAACAATTACAGTAATACCAAACTCATGTAATAAAGAATTTTTGATTAAAAAGGTACATAGCAATGAATGTAGTTAAATTTAATACAGGTACCTACCAAATTTTAATTAGTTAAATGTACCTATGATGAAAAAAAATAACTGAAATTTATAAAATTGTTTTATTGTTTATAAATTGAATATACATAAGTCTGACTTGTTTGCTTGCTTGCACAAATAAAACTTATTTTAAATTAATTAAATAAATAAATCAGAACTCTACATTTTGTTTATAGGCCTATTAGAGAAACTATCACTGTAAGTTCTGAAGTTTGGTGCATGAGAGGTGATTACTTAAAAAAAAAAAGTTAATTATTAACAACAACAATAAATACTTTTCTTTGGCAAGTCGTACTCTTTTTAGCTAAATTATATACACGTATAACAGGTAAAATGACTACAGATGATAAACAATTTAAACTGAATTCAAAGAATGAATATGAGTGTTTGAAAATGTAATAAAATTACCTCTAGGCAAACACACGACTAATTAATTGTTTGCAGCTCACGAGGCCTGAGAGCCGGCGGTGGTGGAGGCGAATGTCACGGCGGTGGTGGCCGGGGGCGGTGGGGGCGGTGGTCGTAGGGACGGTGACTGCCGGGGTGGTGCTCTCGGACGTCCGGGACGGTGTCGAACTTGGGGCTGGTGTGGAGACGTTCTCCGCTGGTACCTTAGGCTGCCGCACTGGGGGAGGTAGTCTCTTCATTGCACCGACGCTCGTCACCCTCACAGTTTTACTCGTTTCGGTGACTTTCGCGAGCACACGGCCGTCGGTGACCCATACGAATGCCAACCTTTTTTCTTTGACGAGTTGTCTCCCTGCGTTGAAGATATCCCTGGTGTGGGCGGTCATGTGTTCGTTAAAGTACACAGTCAGATCAGGGAAACTCCTATGGATTTCATTAGCTCGTAACTCTTTTTTTTGCTTTCTAGCGTACATCCAGTCGGCCTTTATCATTCTGGATGCGAATTTAACTATTATGGCGGGGGGGCGTCCTTTCACAGTTTGCGATGATAGGCGATGTGCAGCAGACACGTCATATCTGTTGTGAGATAAACCCAAGACTTTAGCCAGAACGTTTAGGATGTCATGAACATTCTCTCCCTTAGTTAATGGTATTCCAGTTATAACTATATTGTCTACACGGGAATACCGTTGTAGATCATTTATCTCTGATTTTAGCTCACTTACTTTTTCACGCAATTGTAGGTTTTCTTCTTTTATTTGTTCAATATTTTCTTTATTTTCTGAAATCTGATTTTTTACTTCCACAAATTGTTCTTCGACATTCCCGAGAGCGTTATTTAGTTTGTTAAAATCCTCTTCAAGTTTTTCAATTTTACTTTGTGTTTTAGACCATAACTCCACATTTTCCTTGCGTGCAGATTCAAATTGGTCCATAGTATCTTTTCGCAAATTAGCGATTGCCTCGAGCACGAGCGTGTTCTCCCGCTCCTGTTCGTTCCTGCTACTCACGGACGAGGCCTCCGACGTACAGTTGTCGCATTTATAGGTGTTACGAGTACTTACTTTTTTTGTAGAATCACTCGACGCACTTCTTGCGCACGAAATGTGAAATACAGTACTGCAGTCCGAGCACTTAATAGAGTCTCTTTGTTGGGTCACGTCGCGGTCACACTTCCCGCACTTTTCCATGTCTGTTCACTAAGATACAGATATTCGGGAGAGAAAAATAATTAAGAAAAAGAAAAACAAACCCCACTGTAACAGTATTATCACTGTAGCTGCAAACCTGTGAAAAATTTACTGCTCGAAAAATATAAGCGCTTTAAATATAGCGCTTTTATACACGACTTGGAGACACTGGACAGCCTACAACATGAAACTAGACGGACACGCGGAGAGATAAGACCTCTGCTCGCATCGAGTGACTGATAACGACGGATGAGTGTTGTAGAGGATGATTACAACAACTGACTACTTATGTAATTGGCTACAACAAAGGTCAATATTTGTTATATTTGTTATTCTTACATGATATCAAATACACAAAATAGGTAATTAGAGGTAATTTTTTGCTATTATTGAAGTTTTGGATTTCTTACAACTTTGTTGAAGGATTAATCATATACAATGGCTGCACAATTAGATTTTGAAATATATGGACAATGATGGCATTAGATTACCTACGATATTTGGAAATCAGGTTTGCAATTCTAACGATGATGGCGTAATCTTTTAAAAATAAATCAGATGAAAGAAGAAGACTTTTTAAGATTATGTAAAACTTTTACCAAAACCTAACTCAGTGTTGTTTTGTTAAAATTTTGATCGAGTCAAAGCTTTTTATTATATAACCTGGACTTAATTTTAACATGTAAATATTTTTACAGTTTATAAAAAATAGAGGATCCAGGTTCATTTGTTGGATTTAGATTTAAAAAAGACATTGAAAACATATTTAGTTATCTTTCTTGAATGGAAAAGTTGTTCTTTTTGTTGAGTATAATCGATGTAGTAAAAAAGAAACAGAAGGTTTTAGAGAAGTTCTTTTATAACGGTTTAATGCTTTTGAAATCTAATTAGCGTTACACCGCAGCGAACGGTGGACTGAACGCAAAACGAGACCTCTTCATTAACTGTTTCAACTAATTACCTGTCCTCTTGTTTCGATATTCTATTTCAAACACGATCTACAGCTCTGCGGAAAAGTTTGAATTTACGTAGGCAATTAATAGTAAAATTTAGTTATACTTACTTTATCTACAAGAATACTATTAGGATAAAACTTGTCACATAGTAAAAATGTTGTTGTTTTGTTAAAACTTAATCAAAACATCGTGACTGTACAGAAGTTCCTTTGTCGAGGCCTTAATGTGCGATTTGAATGCAGTAGGACACTAAAATGTTGAAAATGTTATAATTGTGTACCAGCTTAATTTATTTGTCGAATCGTAAAATTACTATAAAAATCTGTGCTCATATTGTACGATAAAACTAAATGTCGCAGCAGAATTTTTAACAGTTTATGACTCCATTGACATTTGAAGCTGATCTGCTGCACATGACCTGTCATCTTCAATCTTAACTAAAGAATTGCTAATATATTTTAAAAGCAGAAAAGTTTTCTTAAAACTTTGAAGCTTTTACATGACTGGTGAAATAAAAACTATTGTTTAACATTTGTTTCGAGTTGTGTTTTCCCTTTTTATAGTTTGTTTAGTTGTTTTTGTCTACCTTTCACGTCTCCATTATTTAACATCATTTTATTATTTCTTTAATTTTAGAATAAATATAAATTAATAGAAGCTGCCTATTTTGGTGAGAACAGAAAATTCACCTTTAAAATCATTAATATGTACCTTAAAGTATTACTTTAAGGTACATATTAATGATTTTTAAGGTGAATTTTCTGTTCTCACCAATATAGTCAGCTTCTATTATTTAAAATTTACCTTAAAGTATTACTTTAAGGTACATATTAATGATTTTGAAGGTGAATTTTCTGTTCTCCAGTATTCTTATTAACAATATGAAAAAAATTATGAAACTTCAGACCTTGAACTAACATGCTTAAGAAATAATTGTAATCCACTCCTTTAGAGAAACCAAAGTTTTTTTCAATAATTAAAGAAATCTTTATTTATTTATTTATTTTATTTATTTATTTAAATCTAAAGATTAAAAATTTACATCTTTTGTCTTGATTTGGTAACCAAGCCGCAATGATATTCGAGTAGTCTACCTAAGGTATACGAATAGATCATTTATTATTATGATCGGCCATTATAGCTGGAATTGGCGCATTCTTCATTCATTCATTCGTAAACCAAAATAAGGATAACATGTTTAGTTTTATTCCATAAATCCTACGAAAATGGAATAAGAATACCTTCAGGTAAATGCAACTATAGTTAAATGTGGTTGGTTAATAATTGTATCCGCGTTTTCAGACTCAACCTCAATAATTTACCTCCGCTTCTCGGAGATTAACATCCGATTTGCCCCGAGTGGACGCGGAGACGCCTTCCACCATTAAACAATTAATTGAGTCAATTATCCACGGTGAACGGTTTGGTAAGTGAAATTTTATAAAAAGTTAAAGAATATTTTTCCTATGGAGCGGATTTCCATAATATTTAATGCGCAAGATTTTGGGTCGAATCAAATGAATAAATTTGATTTTTATTTGCTTCTTACTGCAAACCAAATCAATAAATTATATTTTTCTATTTGTTGCAATCCGTCTAAAATTTGTAGAGCTGGAAAGGCTGCAAAACGTGAAGTGTTCGTTTAGTGGGTGTTAAATGTGGTACCTTGATGTACCTATTGATGAATTGCAGCAATCAATTAGACTCCTTAGTCTGCCATGGAGAAAAGAGCTGATCGATGTTCTTTTCCTGTACAAACACATCAATTGTGAATAGAATGGTGTTCTGGTCTACTAGAACGAATCCCGATCCACATACCTTGTGCAACGTTGGAGGGAACGCCCACCAGACCTTCACTAAACATCAGTTTTCTAAGGACTACCATTACAATATTTACCCTGAGGCTTCTCCCACGAAACATATCTCATTAAAAAGTATTTAAGGAGTCTTTAAAATAACTTAAATGCAACAGTAAAATACTGTAAATAAAAATAAACCAAAACTTTCAATATTGAGCAATCTTAAGATTTTTCATAACTAAGGTTATTTATTTTTAGTCAGGATCAGGATCTGCTCATAAGATTTGGACGTGGCTGTCTAGGGATTTCTCCAGCGGCGTGACGTAAACAATTATTAGCTTTGTGGCTAAGGAACTCCCAGACCACTTCCCTCGATTGTCGGAATCAGTTAAGTTGATAACTCATACAATCAAATACTTTCTACAGGGTGTCCCGCTTCCACCTTTACAAACTTTTCCAGGTTATTGCCCACGTCAAAATAAGCAAAAAGGTTCATGTAAACATATGACCTAAAATGCTTCGTTAACCCGCTAGCCGCCATTTTGTTTTTTTACACTAAATGATTTTTATTTCAGTAACGGATCATTGTATTAAGTTAATATTTCCTTCACTAAAACAATAACAATTCTTTGAAAAAAAATATTTTTTTCAATGTGTTTTTTTCAAAATGGCGGCCATTTTGAAAGTTCAAATAGAAAATATCTTAAAAACGGTAAATTTTATAAAAATGTTACAAGCGACAAAAAAGTTGACAAATAATTAAATTATCTAAATAATGATATCAAGTTTGTAAGGATCCGACAACAAATAACGGAGTTATTGTGGTTTTCCTGCAGAAAAACACTGATTTTGCACTATGATAAAAGCCAATTTAGGTTATTTTAAGAGAAAAATCTCAATTACTCCGTTATTTGTTGTCGGATCCTTACAAACTTGGTATCAATATTTAGATAATTTAATTTAACTTTTTTTTCGCTGGTAAAATTTTATAAAATTTACCGTTTTTGAGATATTTTAGTTTAAACTTTTAAAATGGCCGCCATTTTGAAAATACACATTGGAAAAAAAAAAATAATTTTTTTCCTAAAAATTGGTATTGTTATAGTGAAGGTTTATGCTAAATATTAACTTAATACAATGATCCGTTACTGAAATAAAAATTATTTAGTGTAGAAAACAAAATGGAGGCTAGCGGGTTAACGAAGCATTTTAGGACATATGTTTATAGGAACTTTTTTGCTTATTTTGACGTGGGCAATAACCTGGAAAAGTTTGTAAAGGTGGAAGCGGGACACCCTGTATAGACATTCAAATTCTGAAACTACAAATATTAAGTGTCACAGAAAGAAAGGATTTTACCGTAAAAGCATTTTAACTCTCAGTATTAAAATTCTTTTAAGCATGGCAAAAAATATTCTGAATTAGAAAACTGTTGCTCTCGCCATAGATAAAAAGCAGATACAAGTTATTCAAAGGTGACATTAAGTGCAAAGTCTAAGTAAAAGTATTACAAAGAGAAATTTTAATTACTTTACAAAGGAACGAAGAGTATTAAAATATAATTTGATTCTAATGTAAAAAAAAATTTACATTAGAATCTTCATTCTCCAGCACAATAAGTCGAACTGTATAAGTTTTGATAACCTCCATGAATTGACAGAAACTTGGTTTAAGGGGTCCATATTAAATTAAGTAACATAATTATTTTCATAAATTATTTTCACTAAACAATCAATCATCCATGGTGTACAGTTGATGGATGGAATTTTAACAAAAAACCTTAAAGGGATATTTTTTCTAAGGAGCGGATTTTCGTAACTGTTACATGCGCAAATCAAATTGATAAATTAGATTTTTTATTTTTTTCCTGCAAACAATGCATTATTATCCTCGAAATTATGATTAATTTGTAATGTCAAGGTTGAAAAAGTCTTCACTATCTATTAATACAATGCTATGTGCCCGGATATCTTAATAATTAATCGGTAAAATTATTAATTGCAATTTTTATGGACAAATTATACATTTATTACATATTATTGTTGAAGGGTTTAATTTTTTTCAAGAGATGTATATACTACGTTAGTGTACAATCTTACTTTGTCAATCACTTGAGATAAAAATTATTTTGTTTATAAAAGGCTATTAAATAAAATTTTTATTGCTTGATTGTATTGGTACTCAAAATCTTGTTTGAAACGGAAAACGTTTGAGTATTTATATTGGAAAATAACTTAGAATTTAACCTTTTAAAATCAACATTCAAAAAGCGTAAAGTTCAAAGACACAGAATCCTTTTAAATAAAAACGATATTTGATCTTTTAAAGTGTTTTACAACGCGAATGAGTATGAGTTGAGATTATATTATGTCTTTTTAAGTGAATTAAATTTAAAAACACTCTTACTCCTCTCAATATAATTACTTTGTTATTAATTACCTTAGGAGCTTGGATCTACAAGTTTCTGGAGGTTGTATTTCAGTGATTGTATGCCATGAATCCAAAAATATAGTTTTACAAATTAACACTCCATACAAGATTAAGTTGCATTTTCAATTGTAATTGTGTACATATTATAACACAAAGTTGGGTAACTTTTGTTCTGTTTGGTTTTAGCTATCTCCAACTGGTAAGTTTCGTTTTATTTAGTGCAACTTTCGTCGGAGTGAGTTCAGTGTTTGACGTCATGACGTTGACCGGTTACGCAAACACAAAGTGAACACTTTTAAGGCCAGGTTTCCTTTAACGCAACATCTCTTTAGTGTCCTTTGGTAAAATAAATTTTAATACGGCATTGTTTTAGTGGAATGTAAATTTAAAATGTTTAAGAGAAATGAAATTTTACATATTATAATAAGTTTTATCTACCAATATTTTACCTATGAATAATCATCACCTATAAAAAACTATTACGTAATAATTTCCGTAAGATGCTATATGTTCCGTAATATGTTTTTTTAAGTTTTCCAACTCTATTTAAATCATCGTCAATCCAAATCAGTCACCTGGGACATTAAATACGGAGTGTATATTTGTTTGCAAAAATACCAAGTTTTTTTTAATACGCTTTTTAATTAATACAGTAAACCACGATTAATCAACAGAACAAAATAAATATTAGTAGTGTAAAAGTGGGGCTGCTGGGACGTGACGTCAGCACGATGACGTCAACAGTGATGACGTCATCAATGACGTCACTAATGACGCCACCAATGACGTCATAATGACGACATATGACGTCACACCTATGACGTCATGGTGACGTCATTACCGCTGACGTAATCGTGATGACGTCACTGACGTTAATTAGGTCAAGGTCACGCAAGAATACAAAAAAAATTTTTTTTCGCACTTTTGCGATTCCTCAGAATACGGTGAGAAATTGAAATTTCTCGAGGAATCACAAAAGTGCAAAAAAAATTTTTTTTATTAACTAGCGATTAGACTCTCGACCTAATATATCCGTCAGGGGTCCTAATATACCCGTCCCAGAGCCCCACTTGAAAAAAAATCTTATATTTGACTTACCCACCGAGACTGAGAGCCGAAGAATAATTTCTTGAAACACTCGACAGTGCGACAAACGACACGCGATCGGAACAGCACCGCGTCCGAAGGGAAACTGACTTGGACACAGGCGGTTTTCCAGGTACCCGGCTCAGTGGTGGGGATAAGGAGGTGGTGGGGGTAAAGTGGTCAGAAGGAAGAAAAATTTATTTTTTTCAAACAACTCGTCCCAGCCGGTCCTTTACCGGACCTCTGTAACTCGGAGTGGAATTATTTCCTGAGAAATATTTATTTTTTTATTCTTTCCCAGGTGATCTTGACACTTGGTCTGGAATTGGAGTCACCAATGTTACTTTGCTGACAAAAGTTAGCTCGTCTAAAAGTTTCTGAAATATTTTATCATCCATAGTGATATTTGTGTCCCTTGAGTAGAATTTTGGATTATTTTTGAAGCAACGTTTCATTTTTGTTAAAGTGGAAGTCTTGGACACTCTAACTGAATTATTTTGCTTGTCCAGCAAAAATTTTACTCTTAATAACTTTTCTCGCAAAGTTTCAGCCATCGGTGTGTCTCACAGTAAGGTTTGTATAAAACTGAAACACTCAGTCAAGTGTTGTACCTTAGCTGGAAGTAGTGGGGGAACAGGGCTGTAGTGGGGGGAATGAGAAGTGGAGGGGGTAATGCGGACCGTTGTTGCTAAGTGTAGAAACAGTTCGCTGGGAACTGTCCAAGGAGTAACACGTACTGTGCAGAAAAATTAACAGAGAGACTTGTACAAAATTTAAGTTCAAGAAATATTTAATGTAAGACTAAAAGAGGTAGAGCCAAATGGAAAATAATTTTGTAGGAGGTGGGCATGGATCAGTTTTGTAGCAAAGTCCAAAATTAACGTGTGTGGAATAAAATTAAATAATGAGTGAAAAATCTTTAGACACATCTGCGAAATAGAAGTGTAGGGAAATATTAGGAGACCTGTAGAGCTAAATAAAAATTAATTTTGTATCAAACAGGCTTCGAATATTTCAGTTTCTAAGTCTTAACAAGTAAGAAATAAAATATTAAATAAGGAGTGGAAAATAATTTGTTAAGTAAATGTAGCACAGCGATAGAGTGTAACAAAAATTAAATTTGTTCAAACAGGCTACGTTCTGTTTTGCTAAGTTTGATAAGAAAGAAAAAATAAAAAATTCACTCACAGAAAAGTCCCGCGATGGCGAGGTGGAGTCCTGGAGCCCCCCCCCCCCCCCCCGGGGGAGGAGGAGGTGTCATAGCCCGAGGCGTTGCCATACCTTGAGGCGCTATTGGCACTTAACCGCTGACACGAGTTGTATAATGAGATCCGGTTAGTTATGTATTCAGGTGTGGCTGTTGGGGATTTTCCACTGATATACAAGTAGAGCCTTGCAGGTGTCCAGGGCCGGCTGTTTACGTAACCAGGTCCGGTTCCCCCCACTCCTGACAGGCCCAGCTTCGGTTCTCTGAGGCTTAGCTTCCTCGCAGTTGCTTTCAAAAACTTCAGCTGAGTGGTTGAAGCTCTGCCCTACAAGATTCGCAATGTAATGTTGGCGCCGCATTATATTGGGAATTCTTTTAGTCTAAGGCATGGCATGTGTAGTGTTAAGAAATATTTTATTTTGCGCTTGCTGCTTCTGCTAGGTCTTGGTGTTGGATTTATTTAGTCTAAGTGTTGTGTGTTGAAAAATATTTCTTTGTACTAATCACAGGTTGTCCCCAAGTAGAATTTTTTCTAAATTCGCATCTTGGAGGTACTCCTCCGTAAATTGGCAGTTTAAATGTTAGGCTTTTGAGACTTAACAGTCTCTGTAAAATGAAAATTTTTCGAGGTTTAGAACCTCAAGAATTATTTGTTACCAACAATAGCATGGCGCCTAACGAGCCCGGTGGTAGGTCCCTGGGGATCCACCCTTAGGCCACTTAACTGGTCAAGGGCGCTACTGGACCTCATCACTCTAGATGGGTGGTTGGCATCCTTTAGCACGAGGCGTTGGATCCTGACACTGACCGGTGTGCTAGGCAAAAGTCAGTACCTACTGGTTAAGACGGGATCCTGGTCATGGTTAGCATGACCTCTTTAAAATTATAGTAGCATGTTTCCCTTAAGGAGACTCAAAATTAAGTAAAAATTTTTGAATAAAATCACCTCCCCCTAAATGTTGAGATCCCCCCGATGCCTCTGACCGCCGATTTCTTTTTTAACATTTGAACGACCTTGACCCATATTTGTGTGTGAACAAAATAATATTTTGTTGTTCCACATGCAGTGTAGGTCAGCTATGACTTAGGCGGATTTTCGCCTGAGTCCTGGGACTCCTCAGGACTTAGAGCGAGATGCGGCTAAGTGTTGGCTGTCCAAACTGTGGTCAAACAAAATATTATTTTATGTTCACACATGAGTAAGATTAGCAGGTGTCCAAGAGTTAAAGTCCTAGGGGTAGGTGACCCCCCCCCGACTCTAGACGAGAAATGAGCCCCCCCAGAACTTTTTTAATTTTGGATTTTGACCTTGACCAAAAATTTTTTGCTCCGGACGAAAACTGCCCCCCCCGGAACTTTTTTAATTTTGGATTTTGACCTTGAAAAAAAATTTTTTGCTCCGGACGACAACTGCCCCCCCCCCGGAACTTTTTTAATTTTGGATTTTGACCTTGACCAAAAATTTTTTGCTCCGGACAAAAACTGCGCCCCCCCGGAACTTTTTTAATTTTAGATTTTGACCTTGACCAAAAATTTTTTGCTCCGGACGAAAACTGCGCCCCCCCCCCCCCGAGGGAGGTGGAGGCGGAGCCCTCTGGTACTTTTCCATTGGCACGTTTGGCCCCTTGGTTACATAAGTATATCCGGGTATTACGTAACAGATTTGTTTGTCCCCACCACATAGCGCCCTGGAATATTCCAATGGGTCGCGAGCTGTTTCATTCTGTTTACAGTATCGCTACGAGTAAGTTGAACATTTTCCCTGCTCCGCGCCATGCCTCGCTTCAAGAATTATCCGAATACCACTACTGCCGTCCCGACCTCCGCTTCATTGCCACTCGCTTCGCCTGCTGTTTGTACCTCTGCCTCAATGTCTTCCGCTTCGCCTGATGTAACAACCTTCGCCTCGATGCCAAGTCTGTCACCACTGCCAACCTCTATCGAATCGGAAAAAAAATTATTGTGGACTTGAGACCTGGATCTACAATCACCGGAGACACTTCGGTGAAAACAATTTTGACCGCCGTGACTGCGCTGACGACTGCCACGATGTCAACAGTGACAAACGTATTGAGTGGAGCTAGACCGACCGTAATTTCTTTGGACTCCAGTTCAGAGGATGAAATTTTTGTCAGCCCAAAGAAGCCGCCAACACCGCCAACGCCTGCATCTCCCACTCAAGAAATCCTTTCATATTTTAAATCTTTCTTTGATCCGACGACTCTTGTCACTCCTGTCACAAGTCCGGCTAAGCCCAAACCAAAATTTATTTACCTTCCATCCACATCTAAAGACCCTCAACTTGAACTGGAGCAACCGAAAATTAAAGTAAGTATCCCATTGAATAAAATCAAGCCGGGTTTGCGTAAAACAATAAAGTCTAAAAAGGCGGCGGCACCGAAACGCCAGTGTAAATTTGTTTAGAAAACTTTGGCGAAATTTAACCAGAAATGTACCAGGTGGGCTGTTAGCGGTGAAGAGTTATGCCGCTATCATCTTCAACGCAACTCAGCTCTCGCCCGGAACATAGTAAGGCCTTTTTCGCCAAACATTGCTCCTAAAACGCAAACAGAGATTCCTATAGTTCGTTATCGAAGGCTCTATCTTGGTGATAAATACTTTTTTCGAAAACACCTTAGTGTAAAGCCTCACATCTTTTTGATGAGGCACGAGGGCAAAAATGTTCATGTGAGAGTTGCTCCACATTTAGTAAAAGAAAAATTTATGACCATGAGAGGGTATTTGATACGAAAGGTGATCATGGGTCAATGTAGGACTGTGTGGCGTTTGCAGGAGTAAATGTAAACTTTTGACTTGACAAAAGTTTTGTTTTCCAAACATTCTTTTCCAAATTAAATTTTTCAAAATTATTTTTTCAAAATTAATTTCTTCAACCTCTTGAAATAAGGGAGGGGGGTATTATATAAATGAGCTATTAAAAAAATAGTTCATTTATATAATATCTTATATAATATAGGTCATGTGACAACCGGTTTCCCCCACTACTACAGAGTCTCACTGAGTTCCCAGCGCTACTCACTTGGCTCATTCTGCTTTGTACTTTTATCCGAGCTACACATTATGAGCGGAAACACTGCAGAAGTCTCCTTTGAAGCGCCTAGCAGAAAATTGCAGCCCGGCCAGTAGAGGGTGGTCAAAATCTTAGGAGAAAATCCGTTTGTATATGCTCCGATGTTGGTGGATCACAAAAATTATTTGTCACCAGAACCTGGACCATCCAATGAAGAAGGAGGAAATATTTTAAGACAGGCATTGATGGAGGGCACGGCGGAGAATCAAATAAAAAATAAGGAGTTGAAGCGGTTGGCGGACCATCAGCGCAATTACAAGGAGCGAGTGGCGATGCTCCGGTTAAAACTAATGATGCCAAAAGTTAAATTGCGCGCCAGTAAGCTGGACACTTTGATGGGGGCTGCGGATTATATCCAGCAGTTGGAGCGAAAAATTAAATATTTAGAAGCTCAACTGGAAAATAAGAATTCTGAACGACTTGTAATTGCAAGTCCAGAATTTGTAGACGATGGTGGGGAGCAAACTTTGGGAATGTAAAATTATTTTATTTTGTGCGACTTGGACTTGGACATGGACTAGCTGTTTGGTATGTGGAAAAAACAGAGCGGGGGATAGAGCACTCTGTGATACTGGAATAACATATCACTTAGTGCTTTATCCCCCGCTCACAGGGTAATTTTAATTGGCCTTGACCTACTTAAAAAGAAGTGGTGGGGGTAAGTTTAACCAGGCGTAGGGTATTGAGGAGGTTGCTCAGTTTCAGTTCAGCGTAGCTAGGAGACGCACCCTCGAGATGGCTCCTTCCAGTCTTTTAGAATTGTGTTTAATGAAAATTTCCGATGAAACAGAATTGTTCCGTTATGTGGTGCATCAGTCTGGTGCACCACCAAAAATTAAAAATTTAGTGAAGGAGTTTGACTTTGAAAGGAATGGGTACACAAATTATTTTGCTTATGTCTTCAGAAATGAAAATCTAAAATTTTGCAAAGACTGTGGTTTTGCTGCGTGTGAGGATATGACGGAATTTATAGAAAGCGGTGGCTTCATGTTGATGACCGGAATTTGTGATATAAAAAGAAATGACATACCGCAAGATAGGTGTGATATTTGTGCGGCTTATTTCCACGATTGGCATACGTACAGCAGAAACCAGGTTGAGCCAAAGAGAAATTTATTATTTCGTTGGCCAGGGGTAGTGCCTAGGTTTTAGTTGTAAAAAACAAAAAATTACTTGTGGTATTAAATGTATGGTCTTGAAAAGTGGTGGGGGTAAAGTGATATAGGCTGTGAGAAGCGTCAGTTTGAACTCATTCTTTGCAGAACACTTTAGCGAGCAGCATCATGGTGAGCCACTGCGTTGAATTTATTTTGCTAGAAGAGGACATGATGGAGATTGTAGAGCTGATAGAGGATACCACAAGAAAAGGTACAATTGAGAATGTGAATTGTGATCCTCTGGACGAGAGGTCACAAAGAATTGTGGAAAGTTTCCTGGCAAATCGTTTAACACCACAAACTACAAATTTGGTATTTGTGAAATATTTATTTGACAACCGTGTAAATGCAAAAATGGCTATATTCTTTAAAAAATAATAATTTAGTTGTTGATGTGCTACTTGGACTTGGACATGTTTTGTGAGTTTTGGTTTACGGACAAATGGTAGTGGTGGGGGTATATAATTTACATATCTATATAAAAGTATAGTTCGTTTCCAAAGGTGAAACATTCCGCTAAGATGCCTCCACTGGACAACACTGATGTGCCTCGCAGACAAATTTTCAAAATCTTACAAGACATACCAATTGAAATAACAAATGAGGAAGAGGAAGAAGAAAATTTTACAGAAGGTGAAAGTGCAATGGAAGAATCGGATGAAGAAGAAAATAATTTAATAGATATTGACTTACATGCTTATGAAACATTGGACTCGTCATCAGAAGAAGAAGAAATGGAAGATCAGAACACCCCTCAAGTTATAGCTATATTGGACAGAATGTCGTTGTGTAAAAGACTTGTATTTTGTAGTAGAAGATTATTTTTGGACACTAGTGATGACGAGGATAGCAGTGATGAATTTTCACCTTTGTAAATAACTTTTTTGTAAATAATTTTTTGTTTTGCATTTCACAAAAATCCACAAAAATTATAAAACTGTAAAAAAGAAAAGAAGAATATGAGCGGGGGATAGAGCAGCAGATGCTCTATCCCAAGCTCAAAATAATAATTTCCAATGGCCTTGACCCACTTTTGTGAATTGTTTGTGGTGGGGGAGAGCATTAGTGGTGGGTGAAACGTTATATATACGGGTAGTCAAGCGTCAGTCTCATTTGGTAAAAAAGAGGGAACGCTGGATCGGAGGTGATGGTAGGATTGACTCAATAGCAAATACTTTAGCACTGCAATATGTTAACAGGTTGTAAATGGTTAGGAAATATTTTATATTTTTATACTTGCTAGTTTGTTTAAGGTTAAAATTTTAAATATATTTTATTTTGGTCAAATACTTTTGCCAGACTTCCTACACGCTAACACTCATATAAAGTACAGGATTAAGCTGGTCTCTCCGGGAAATACTATGTAGCCACCTCACATTGGTTATCAGAATCGCATAGTATTGGTGATTTATACAATATAAAATTTTTTTATTCAATATGTTATATATCACCAATTCTTATTCGAGTCTGATGACCAATGTTAGGTAGCACATCAGTATTTCCCCGCGAGATCAGTCTTAATTCTGTACATTTTTTGAGTTTTGGCGTGTGGTAAGTGTGCCAAAAGCATTTGCTGAAACAAATATATTTAAAAGTTTTAATTTTGAACAAGTTGGTGAGTAAAAAATTAAGAATATTTAACTTTTGCACCTGTTGATATATTATTGAAAGTATTTGTTAGAAAGTCGATCTTACTACCATCTCTTATCCAGTGTTCCCTCTTTTTTACCACATTTAAGATGGCCTTGACCTATATATTAGCTCTAAATACCAAATTCTAAATAAATATATTATATTTATACATTTTGTTCTGCGCATGTGCAGATTTGTTCTGCGCATCCCTCTTTTTTTTCGTAGAGGTAACATCTAAAGACGCTAGTGGTAAAAAGTGTTAAAATGCTTCTTTGCCATATTTGTGGGGAATTTTTCCCAGATGAAGTGATTCTTGAAATCCATCAAGAATTACATATGGAAGACCCGGCGAGTGAAATGGCTAACGAAATGGACATGGACTGGATTGATGACATTTTGGCTGAATTTAACAACAACCTGGACAATTGGCAAAGTGAACTACAACAGATTCAACGCAGAAGACCCAGCGTTATGCAGTTTGGAGGCGCCGGACCATCTGGAGTTGGAAGAACTATGGCACAAACAGACCTGGACACGGACACGGATTTGGATTTGGATACGGTGGAGGAAGAAGAAAGTGTGGGACGGCTACGTGCAACTGCCTTCCCCGGACACACGGTAATCCATAACAAAATTAATAATGTACAGTCAGATTTAGAAAACTTTGTAACCGAGGCAAAATCATTGATTAGTGAAACTTTAACTGAAGAATTGGCAAGATTAAATTTTATTAAATTTGGTTTAGTGTTGGACGCAAAATTTAGTAAATCTGATGGTGAAACCACACTTCGAGGTTTCATAACAAAAAACCGTACTTTGATGTATGCCTCGTATGTAAATAAAATTGTAGATGAATGTATTGAAGAATTGTTGACAAAAATGCAGGAGCATAAAGGGAGAGGGTCAGGTTGGATGTTTACATCTGTAGAGGGTTTAGATTTAGGAGTACATAAGCACGGTTACGGTATGAGGGGTAGTAGCTATATCCCTCTACCGAAATTGATTGAGGAAACCAAATCTTGTATAAATGTACAAAATGAAGACACTGAATGTTTTAGATACGCAATGCTATGTAAATATATTTTGCCAGAGCAGCGCCCTTGTAGAGTAAGTAGACATTATGTAAATGTAAATAATAGATATAACTTCCAAGGACTGTCTTACCCTGTAAGTGTTAAAGACATTTGTAAATTTGAAAAGAAGAATCCTGGTGTAAGTTTAAATATTTTTGGTTTGGATGATGCAAATAATGTGTACCCCTTAAGGGTAACTAAAACTGATCTTGGGAACCATACTGATTTGTTATTAATAACTAAAGGTGAAATTTCACACTATGTGTACATAAAAGATTTTGAAGCCTTAGTAAGCAAACAGTTATCCAAAAGGAAATGTAAAAAAACAATTTGTAAAAGATGCTTTTGCTTTGTAAATAAGGAGTTAAGAAGAGGAGGTGCTCAGTGGCTACAAGAGCATCAAAGACTGTGCAACCAAAATTATGAATGTAAAATTAGTTTACCACCACCGAACCGTACCATTGTAAAATTTGAAAAGATTAGCCATCAATATAGGGTACCAATTGTAATTTATGCAGACTTTGAGTCCACACTGGTACCCCAAGAACATCCAGAAGGGGAAATTACCAGTAGGACCAAATATCAGTTGCATAAACCTAACAGTTTTTGTATGCTTGTTAAATCCTCACTTTCTGAAGACCACTTACAAAATTTTGGTTTAAGTTCAACCCCAATTTTGTACAGAGGTGAGGATCCTGCTAAACATTTTGTAGATAACTTGTATTATATAGCTGGTAGGGTTCAAGAATTGTACAATAATATTGTTCCTATGATTCCTCTAGATGAAGAGGAATAAATTCAATATATTAATGCCACTAATTGTTACTCGTGTAAAAAAGAATTTACTCCGGACAACCATAAAGTCCATGATCATGATCACCTTACTGGTTATTACCGAGGGGCTGCTTAGAATGCTTGTAATATTAATTATAAACTTCCGAAATTCATTCCAGTTGTTTTGAATAACCTTAGTTTTTATGATTCACATTTTATTATTCCGGAATTGGGTAGGGATAATGGGAAAATTGATGTTTTGGCCAACAGCATTGAAAATTACATTAGTTTTTCGAAGACTGTTGGAAAGATCAAGCTTCGATTCGTGGATTCTTTTAGATTCATGTCATCTAGCCTTGCCAACCTAACTAAAAATTTAAGACGACAGGATTTGAAAAAAAAAACAAGAAAAGTTGTGCCAGAAGATAAAATGGACTTGGTGCTAAGGAAAGGAGTGTTTCCATATGATTATATAACTGGACTAGAAAAATTTGATGAAACATGTTTACCACCAATCGAAGCTTTTAAAAGTAAATTAACGGATACCGAAATTTCAATTGAAGATTATAATCATGCTTGTAACGTGTGGAATGAATTAGGAATGAATACCTTGGGTGATTATTCTGACTTTTATGTAAAACTAGATGTAACATTATTGTGTGATATAATGGAACAATTTAGGAACACCTGTTTCAACGCTTACGGACTGGACCCCTTTCATTCGTTTGCATCTCCCGGCTTAGCATGGCAGGCCATGCTAAAATCAACCGAGTGCAAGTTGGACCTACTGACAGACATCGATATGGTGTTGATGATTGAATCGGGTGTACGCGGTGGATTGACCCAGGCCGTTACAAGATATGTCAAAGCTAATAATAAATTTCTACCAAATTATGATGAAACTAAAGATTCCATTTTTCTTGGATATTTTGATGCCAATAATTTATATGGTTGGGCGATGTCCAAACCCCTTCCGTATGGCGACTTCCAGTGGGTTGACCCGAAGAGTATCGGTGACATCATGCAGATCCCACAAGATGGACCAACCGGCTACATTTTGGACTGCGACTTCGAGTATCCAGACCACCTACACGACCCCCACTACGATCTGCCCTTACTAGCCAGGACCGAAGTTTCACCCTCTGGAAGATGGCCTAAACTGATGATGACTTTGAAAAATAAAAACCGATATGTAGCACATTATTTTGTTGTTCAGCAAGCCCTGGAATTAGGATTGATTATTACCAAAATTCATAGAGTTTTAAAATTTTCTCAATCTTGTTACTTGAAACCTTACATAGATTCCAACACTGTGAGGAGAGCAGCAGCCACATCAGCTATTGAAAAAGATTTTTATAAACTGATGAACAATGCAATATTTGGAAAAACTTAAGAAAATAAGAGGAAACATTAAATTGTAAAATTAGTAACAAACCCCAGACAGATGCAGAAACTTGTACAGAAACCGAATTTCGGAACAAGTATGATAATCAATGAAAACTTGGTAGCAGTCATTATGAAGAAAACTAAGATAGTAATGGATCGACCATTGTACATAGGAATGTCAATACTGGATATAAGTAAAACGCACATGTATGACTTCCATTATAACAAAATGGTACAATATTACGGACGAGAAAATATCGGAGTAGCCTACATGGATACGGACGCACTAATTTATTGGATCAAGACGCAAGATATGTATGAAGATCTTCGAACGTTCATACACAAAAATGATTTTGACTTTTCCGACTACCCAAGAAACCATCCGAACTTCAATGAAGAAAACAAAAAGGTGCTGGGAAAATTTAAAGATGAATGCAACAGAGCCAGCATGGAAGAAATTGTTGCACTAATGTCCAAATTATATTCTTTTAAAGTATATAAAGGACAACAAGAAGAAACATCAACCACCAAGAAAGCAAAAGGTGTGAAGACAAGTTATCTGAAAAAATGTAAACTTTGAACACTACAAAAACTGTTTATTTGAAGACAACACCTTGACTGCTAAATTCAACACCATAAGGAGTGAAAAACACAAACTTTACAGTGTTACAGAAGTGAAAAAAGCACTATCGGCAAATGATGACAAAAGACACATTATGGATGACAAAATCAACACTCTTCCTTTCGGACACTACTCCCTTAACCCCATCAACAACTAACCTATTCTTCGTCCTTCTTCGACCTTCTTCGACCTAAATTCCTTTTCCTTCCGTAAAAAAAGGGGGAACACGGCAAGTCCAACGCCATGTTCCCCATTTTTTTTTTTTTTTTTACATCAATTTGAATGACCTTTACACAGTTAAAATCAGTTTTTAATTAAAAACAAATTTTTATTTCCACTTTATTGGTAATATAACAACCTAAAAATAATTAACGTATTGTTTATAAAATTATTTTCTTAACCCTCTTAAAATAAGGGAGGGGGGTATCATATAAATGAACAATATTTTTTAAATATCATTCATTTATATAATACTTTAACCTGGGGGTAATGTAATAAAAAAAAGAACATTACTCGGACATTCCCCAACCATGTCCTTGAGGGTTAAGAAAATATATAAATAATAGTATTTCTTACCAATTTAGAATACCTTAACAGACTTAAATAGGGTTTAATACATACATAAATTTCATTTCTATTTCAACCGTAATAACGGAAGGATTAAATAATGGATTTAAAACAAAAAATTGTTAATGAACTCCATAAACCTGCTAGAAGGAAATTTCCCCGTAGAAATACCGTTATAAAAGGAATTAACGACCTATATCAAGCGGACTTAATAGAAATGATTCCTTATAGTAAACAGAATAAAGGATTTAAATATATATTGACTATTATCAATTGTTTTACAAAAATGGCAGATGCTTTACCGCTAAAAGATAAAACTGGCAAGAGTGTATCAAAAGCCATGGAAACGGCTATACAGAGAGACAAAAATAACATAAAACATTTACAAACCGATGATGGTAAAGAATATTTTAATAAAGATTTTCAAATTTAATGAAGAAACACAATATAAACCATTATTCCACTAATTCAGAGGTAAAAACATCAATTATTGAAAGATTCAATAGGACTTTAAATGGTGCGATGTACAAGATGTTTTCAAACAGAGGATCGCACGTATGGATTGATCTGTTACCAAAACTAATAAACGATTACAATAACAAGTACCATAGAACTATTGGTATGAAACCAAGCCAGGTGACTAGTAAAAACGAAAAACTCGTATTAAAACGTATAAAAATGAATACTAAACCAAAAGTTGAAAAACTAAAGCCTAAAGTGTTTAATGCTGGTGATAAAGTGCGAATAAGCAAATATAAAGGTGTATTCAGTAAAAGATATCTGCCAAACTGGACAAATGAGGTTTTTACCGTATTTAGGGTGCAACCTACAGTACCGGAAACTTACATTTTAAAAGATAATAAAGGACAATTGCTCGAAGGAGGGTTTTATGGACATGAAATGTTAAAATCCACAGTAGGTGATGTATATCTCGTTGAAAAGGTGTTACAACGGAAAAAAGATAAAGTTAAAGTGCGATGGTTAGGATTTAATAAGAGTGAAAATTCTTGGATACCTAAAAAGGATCTCATATAATGATGGAGCATCATTTTAGGTTGAACTTTTACAAAGGATGGAGATAATACCGCAAAAGGATAGTTTTCCTATTAATAATATTGATGAACTCACGGTGGACAATTCGGAATTAAACAGCGGCAAACATCGTGTTTTGTTACCAAACACGGTGCGTTGTCTCGTAACCGGTCCATCCAATTGTGGTAAAACAAATGTAGTATTCAATTTGGATACAAACCCAAAAGGATTGCGTTTCAATAACTTGTATGTCTTTTCCAAATCATTACAACAACCCAAATACCAATTATTAGAAAAAATATTTAATAATGTGAAAATATTACAATATATAATAATGAAAAATAGTGAAAAATAGTGAAATAGTGAAAATATTAATGTGAAATATTACAAGTTTGATGCAAGTGAAAGCATAATGCAGCCGCATGAAGCTAAACCATTTTCAGTTTTTATATTTGATGATGTATCCTGTGAAAACCAAAACACTATCAGGAGTTATTTCGCTATGGGGCGACATAACAATATAGATAGCATTTACATAGGCCACACTTATAGTAAAATACCAAAACAACTGATAAGAGACAACGCAAATATGTTAATTGTATTCAAACAGGATGGAACTAACTTAAAACACATATATTACGATCATGTCAATGCGGATATGTCATATGAACGGTTTAAAGACATGTGGTAAGGCTTGGGTTGAAAATTATGGATTTTTTACAATTATGGAGGAACAACCATTAAATAACGGTAGATACCGGATAGGTTTTGATAAATTTATATTAATTCACTAACCACTATATCACTTAATCATTCTTGTACAATACGTCTTTCTACAAACATGGTTAACCAAGAAAAGTTAGTAAAGGAAATTAAATCACTTAGTGATTCTATTCGGGCTAAAAACAGAGCGTTAAAGTTAGGTATCAGCGAAAGGGAGAAATTTCTCGAATCTACTTTTAAACCTATTACAGAGCCTTTAAAACAATTGAACAAAAAATTGACTAAACCTTCTTTTCGAGGCGATATTATTGCTCCGATAACACAATATGAAAGGGAAAGTGTAATATCAGAAGATATTAGCGATGAGGACCCGGAAGCTTCCATATTTAGTGATACAACGGCAGAAAGAGAAGATGTATATGCTGGTAGTGAAGAAGAGGTATCTATGGTGAGTGAAGAAGAAAAAACAGAAGGAGAACCATCAAACATAAGCTTATTAGGTGAAAATATTCATACAAAAGGACCTTTAGGAAGAAAATACTTGTTAAAACTGTTAATTGGAACTAATCCTACTAAGAAATACCACAGTTATGGAGCAAGAATGTCCAAAGAAGGTCTAATGATTGGTAATAGCAAATTAGAAGTCGATGAACGTGATAATGTTCGCGTAGGTGATCAAATATATAAAGGAACGAGGGGATTATTTGAATTATTATTTGAAAATAAACCCTTAAAAGCATTGGTAAAAAATGATGATTTGGAAGTGTATAGCAAAATTTTGGAACAAACAAATGCATATAGAAGAAATTATTTACCTGATGCACCCATATTTCGAAATAAATCTGTAAAATATAAAGATTTTGTTTCCAAATTAATACCGATTATAAGAAGAAACCCTGTAAAAAGAAGGTTAGTAGCATCTACTTTAGATTTAAGTTCCCCAGAACCGAGAAAAAGAAGCAAATCAGTCACCGGAAAAGGGTTGATGAAGAAACTATACAATACAAACGTTATTTATTACAATAATATCAATAAATTGGTGGATAGAATGAAACTAATACATGAAGCCAAAGAAGCGGGTCATACTGGATTGGAAAACGAATGGGTGGCTTCAGTGGATGAACTTAGAAACCGCGGGATAATCTCATAAAAATGCCTAACTCCCTAGAATTTTATTCAGTTGCATCACGAGTGTCGACAAGTTCGGACGGTATTCCTCGGATGGATTATATTACGCGAATAACTTAAAAAGAGGTGCCGGTTTACCACAAACACCTGAAGGAGATTATAATATTAGTAATGAACGATTAAAAAACATTAAAGATCCAACAGATGAAAACGATGCAATAAATTTAAAAATATTAAAAGGAAAGATATCACCAACAATAAAACTACACAATAACACATATGACGCGGGTAATCATAGAATTATTAATGTTGGTTAGCCAAATTAAAACGCTGATGCAATAAACAGAGGTTATTTATCATCGGGATTGTAAAAATACGTTAAGATACAATGGAAAAACGTATTATGCTGAAAATAAACGTATATCCAATATAGCGGACCCTAAAGATGAAAAAGACAGGGTAAATAGACGCTATTTACATTCTATAATACCTGAAAAGACAAAAGATGGATTTTCTTTTTATAAATTTGTTATTAACGATATAGGTTATCCGAAAAATGAAAATGATGCTGTAAATTTAAAATATATCAAAGATCATTGTATTACACATGATGTTGGAGTTATAGATTGTTTTGGTAATTATTTAGCGAATGTAAAGGATGGTTCGGCGTCGTCAGATGGTGCAACGGTGGGTCAAATGAAGGAAACCTTAAAACAAGAGACATCCACTTTTGTTAAACAAGACCAAGTAGTATCGCGGCAAGGCGGTGTATTTGTACAAGGAAATGATAAGTTCACATTACTTGATGAAAACAATAATGTTTGGGACGGTAAAGGAAAGAAATTGACAAATATAGGCCGTGGTGGAAAGCCTGGAATGGCTGTTACCTATGAACAGATAATACAATTAGAACCAAGTGGGCAACGATGGTGGAATTGTAATAACAAACGATTAACACAGGTTGCAGACCCTGATTATGCAGATAACGCTGTAACTGTTAATTTCCTTGTCAAAGTGATAGGTAATATATTATTTGATATGCATAATTATATTGCAGCCGGACAATATAAACCTGTTGATGAAAAAATGAGAAATACATGGATAAAACAAGAAATTCTTTATAAATATTTTTTAATAAAACAACACAAATATTAGGATCCACACTTTGGGATCCTTTTAATATTTAATTGATCAAAATCATAAATAACTTCATTTATGTTCAACTCGTAGTAGAGGTAACACATAAGTTGCGCATTTCAATTATAAAAGTGCATTATGACATTTCAATATATCAGTCCATATCGAGACACTGTAAGAAAAGGAGGCGGTATCACGTCCACAGCGGTTTCTCTGTTAAGTAAAGCTTTAAATCGAATTCCAGTAGGATCTGTCGTAAATAGAGCAATAGACGCTTTACCATACGAATTTCATATAGCGGGAGGTTATGGAGGTTATCAGTATTGCGGACCAGGAACTAAATTGAAAAAAAAAAACGACTGGAAAGAGGCGATCCCGGCATAAATAAGTTAGATCAGGTTTGTAAAGAACACGATATAGCATATTCCACATTTAGCGATACAAAAAATAGATCGATAGCTGATAAAAAACTCGCGGATATAGCTTGGCAACGAGTAAAGTCAAGTGACGCTAGTATTGCAGAAAAAGCAGCGGCTTTAGCGGTAACAGCAGGTATGAAGGCTAAAACAGCAGTAGGAGGCGAAAAAAGGAGGAAAAGAGTGAAAAGGAGATCGACAAAGACAAAACATGGAGGAAGTATTAGAAGAAAACGACGTTCCACCAGAAAGGGTAGCAAAAAACCAACAGTATGGTCAATGGTAAAAAACGGGGCAGGTCTATACCTAAGACCGTATCGTGCATATTAAATAAAAGAAATCAATTAGTAATACCACATAAAGCGTTAACAAATATCGAATTATTTAAATACATTTCATGTTTAAAAATACCTTTTTTTCGCGGTGTCTTTATGAAAGATGATTTACCAGTTAAAATGTGGGAAAACGAAACCGGCATTGTAAATTTAGACAATTCTAAAGGTCCTGGCACTCATTGGGTTTGTTATAAGAAATTAGGTGATAATATATATTACTTTGATAGTTTTGGCAATTTACCACCACCTAAAGAACTTGAGCATTACTTTAAATCTGCTAAAAACATATATTACAACTATAAAAGAGAACAACCTGATAACACATTAATATGCGGCCATTTATGTTTGGAATTCCTAGCTAACTATCAGTCACCATTGAGATGTCATCCTATACGGTATCATTAACAGGAAAATCGTCTACTTTACGAAGTATCCTTTTTCCAGCGTTACGCTTGCAAAAAGGAAGGTTTTGGGAGGCAGCACTGTTGGATTTTACAACTTACAACTCTATTCCTAATGTTACAAGAGGTAAAAATAACTTATTGCATTATTATAAAGGAAAAGATGCCAGTGGGAAGTTTACAGACTTAGAAGTTTGCAGTTTACCCACAGGTTCTTATGAAATTGATCATATTAATGAATTTTTGCAAAATAAAATGGGAAAAGACAATATAACATTAAAAGGTAATAACAATACAATGAAAACTGAAATTAACTCCAAATATTATGTAGATTTTACTCAGGAAAACTCAATCGGTGAATTGTTAGGATTTAACAAAGATGGGCCAATTTTAGAACCAAATCAAACACATTCCGGTAAACAAACTGTAACTATACTAAATGTTAATAGTATAGATATAACATGTAACATTACACAGGGAGCTTACAGAGATGGAGCAAATACCCATATAATACATACTTTTTACCCTAGTGTACCACCAGGATTTAAAATTGTTAAAAAGCCACAAAACCTAGTATATCTGCCGTTGAACACCACTTTCATTTCAGACATCGTGTTGAACGTATTGGATCAAGATGGTAACTTGATAGATTTCCGAGAAGAGCCAATTACAGTTAGATTACATTTAAAATCGACACTTTAATACAAAAATCATGGGTTTATCATTTAAAAGTGGACAACCTACGGGAAACCGCATTAGTAGCTCTTCAGCTGTGGAGGAGTTAACACGCAAGAACATTCGTTTCTTAGAAAAGATTGGTTTAAAATTAACCGATTATGGATATACTGGATATAGCGCAGGGTCCGACATTCGACGAAACCCTATGGGAAAAAGAGTATCACACCCACAACCCTTACACTTCATCAAAATTGAACAATAACGACGAAATTCGTATCCTTATACAACACCAAGACATTTACACATTACCATGTGAAAGTTACTTGTATATCGAAGGAAAAGTAACAAAAAAGGATGGTAGTGTAGTTACAACAGTTCCATTTATAAATAACGCGATGGCTTTCTTGTTTGATGAAATCAGATATGAAATATCAGGTGTTACAGTAGATTCCTTTAAAAAAGTACGTATTGCAACAACTTAAAAGGATTAACATCTATATCACCGACTGATACTAATTTATTAATACCCGCCGGATGGGTTGAACCTACAATTGATACAATCACCCCAAATTCAAAGGGATTTTTTTTATTTCTACATTCCATTACGTTTATTGCTTGGTTTCGCTGAAGATTATAGGAAAATAATATTAAATGTTAAACAAGAATTAGTTTTATTGAGATCTTCAAATGATAAAGATATTATTAAAGCTGCGATTGGTACAACAGATGCGACTTTAGAATGGAAATTAAAGTTGGACAAAATCGTATGGAGAGTACCACATGTTAAATTAGCTGACGAGCATCGAATGCTACTATTAAGAAAATTAAAAGCCAATCGTGATATTGTAATTCCATTTAGAAGTTGGGAATTCCATGAACATCCCAGTTTACCTACTACGGATCGACACACTTGGACTGTTAAAACATCAAATTATGTGGAACGGGCCAGATGTATTATATTTGGTTTACAAACGGCTAGAAGAGACGATATTACTAAACACGCGGGCCAATTTGATCATTGTGACTTGAAAAATATTAAAGTTTATTTAAATTCACAGTTTTTCCCATACGACAATTTAAATGTATCGTTTGCAGATAAAAATTCAGCATACTATACGATATGTATGCGAGATTTCAAAATTCATATTACGGTAAAACAAATACGCCTTTGCTTTCACCAGAAAAATATTTAGATGACTACCCAATAGTAGTAATCGATTGTTCTAACAAAATGAATTGGTAAAATCATCAAGTATGGATATAAAAATAGAAATGGAATTTGCCAAAACGATACCAGCAAATACTACGGCATATTGTTTAATTTTACACGATAAAACTGTCACTTACACACCTTTGACAGGAATTGTTAAAAATGTTTTATAAAAACTCGTTTTTGTAGAATTTCAATCACTGGCGCGATTATAAAAGCGGAGCGCACAGACCGCTCCTGATCAGTTTGTTGCCTGACATCGTATGGGTAGCATCATCTTCAATATGGCTTCTACTAGTAGTACAACGGAATGCGATATAGAGAAAGAAATTTCAGAATTTTTGGACATGAATGGATAGCAACACGGCGCAGATCAAGAAGAAGAAAAAGGTAAAAAGAAAAAATATTTGTCCAAGAGGAAGAGAAATGTGGAAGAAAATATTTTGATGGAAGTATTTTTACGAATTTTTTATCCAATCTCTTCAAGTTTGGATAAAAGTGTTTTAATTGGAATTATGAAATCAACCGACTATTCACCTACAGTAATTTTAACCCACGGAACAAAAATGATTTTGTTTACAGCCAACGCTTGGGAATCTTTTATGAAACACCTCCATTTGTTGGAATGTTACTTTAATAGCAACATGTTTGGCAGAAAAACAAAAGTAGGACTATTGGATTCAGACTTGGAAATTGATATTATTAAACACCGAGGTGAACATCAAATGAGGTTCAGAGATACAACCAAACATGACATAAAAATTCAACTGAACAGAGAAGAATTTTTTATTTTAACATGTGCAACGGAACCGATAACAAGATATTTAAGACAGCTAGTATTCTCCAGTTCAATTATTAAAGATTATTTAACAGACACTTTGGACAAACAACCGGACGCACCAATTTTGTATGGACCTGTGGACACTTCAATATTCAACAGAATTCCTCATGAAGTTCAAATGTGGAGACAATTGGAACAATATGTGCAAGAAAAAAATAATTTTGTAAAATCGGATGAAGAAACACATTTCAGTGATGAAAAGGATCAAAGTGATGAAAATGACTACAACAAAAATGACCAGATGGAAAGTTAAATAAATTTTTAAAATTTTTCACAACACTTTACACTTGAATTGGCAAATTTTCAATAAAAAATTCAAAATTTTGTGGGTGTAGGCCTACCGGGGATGGTGCCCACGTTAAATATACACCAACGCGCCTTCAACTGTACGGCCTGGCATAAATACATGCCTACCGTGGTGTGGAAAACAGTTGACCTTCCGACACCGTGATGGATAGACGGGTGACCTTTCAAATGGACATGGAAGAAGAAATCAAGTCCAAGCCGGGTGTTATTGAATTTCAAGCGTTTCGTGGTAACGATGATCGGTTCATAATTAAAGAACTCGTATTTTACGATATAGATAAAAATATTCCTTACACATTTTTATTCAAACCACATGCTCTTTTTCTTCACTAACCACCAAAGCCGCAACAACAAACCGATGGACTTGGAAATATTTTCATCACATCGATTGGTATGACGGTTTTACAAGTTATTCAGACTTGTATCATATTATGCATCAATTTTCAAACAAATTTACAAATATTTACACAAAGGGACTTGAAAAGAAAAGATGGATAGAACAATTTACATCAAATCCAGTCAAAGATGTGCAAATTGATAAAAATTTTAAATTTATTTCTGAAAACGTTTGTATTTGCACACAAAGCGTGGAACATGAAAGGGATAGACACTGTGCGTTAAAAAAACGCTTTAAAATTAGCGACTTACCTGCAAGATGGAGAAATCTGTGATGATGGTGGGGGTAACGGCGATTATAAAAGCGAGGAGCAGACCGAGACCTTTAAAACTCCAAATGGTTGACCTTGAACATGTCTCAACCTGTCTAGTTGTATCAATTACCCCCACCACCACAATTTATAAAGACCAATCCTGCGTGCAAGTCTGGCTTCATTTCCAACTCAGTTACGCTAGAGGTTACACGACACAATGAAGTGGGAATTACTTGTTGACAGCCTTCAATACCTAAAAGAAACCTATGAAAAATTGCACATGCGGCTACTTCAAAATCCAGGGATGATAATAAAAATGAACTTGGAATACGACTGTCCAACCATCGACGACAGTATGGATGAAGCAGAAGGGGCAGTCCAAAATACGCAAGGAACATGTTGCTGTAAAGAAAATTCTTCGACAACATCAAGCACAAGTCCGGACAGCACATATGGTGATGAAGGAGGATTTTTGTAAATAAAAATTTAAAGAAAAATTTTTTTTAACTTCAAATGGTTGACCTTGAACACGTTTGAACATGTTGAAGAGTGTGGATAAAAAATTATTTTTTTCTTATACCTAGTCATGAAGAACAAACTCAGTTGTATGATTTGCAAAAAAAAATATTTTTTTATTTAATCTGACCACTTTACCCCCGCCATCTTCTTATCCCCACCACGCAACCTAGTACCTGAGATACACGGAGCGACTTGTTCAGTTGCTGTTCAACTCTTGTGGTGTGCACATCTCACTTTTTACACTCAATTTACTTATATTGAGTTCAAATTTAAATGTTTAGCTAAATTTCAAACATTTCTTAAGTTTTAAGCAAAATTTCAAATAACAAAAATTTTTTTTTACTTTTTGTTTGATTGAAATTTCACAAGTTCCAAGATCATCTGAGAAAGAATCTATACTTATTTAATACGCTAAGGGTTTTTTTTGTCTTGAGAACTCTTCCTACAATTTTCAACCGATTTTCAAGTTTCTGGTGTCGTTGGATAGGGCTTGGTCTGTAGTTGTTTCCGCCAAAAACTGATGAGAATCTGATGGAAAATAAAGGCGTTATTCACCATTTAAATCTCAAAATTTCCATTTAAGTGTGTTCAAATGTGGAGACAATTGGAACAATATGTGCAAGAAAAAAGTAATTTTGTAAAATCGGATGAAGAAACACATTTCAGTGATGAAAAGGATCAAAGTGATGAAAATGACTACAACAAAAATGACCAGATGGAAAGTTAAATAAATTTTTAAAATTTTTCACAACACTTTACACTTGAATTGGCAAATTTTCAATAAAAAATTCAAAATTTTGTGGGTGTAGGCCTACCGGGGATGGTGCCCACGTTAAATATACACCAACGCGCCTTCAACTGTACGGCCTGGCATAAATACATGCCTACCGTGGTGTGGAAAACAGTTGACCTTCCGACACCGTGATGGATAGACGGGTGACCTTTCAAATGGACATGGAAGAAGAAATCAAGTCCAAGCCGGGTGTTATTGAATTTCAAGCGTTTCGTGGTAACGATGATCGGTTCATAATTAAAGAACTCGTATTTTACGATATAGATAAAAATATTCCTTACACATTTTTATTCAAACCACATGCTCTTTTTCTTCACTAACCACCAAAGCCGCAACAACAAACCGATGGACTTGGAAATATTTTCATCACATCGATTGGTATGACGGTTTTACAAGTTATTCAGACTTGTATCATATTATGCATCAATTTTCAAACAAATTTACAAATATTTACACAAAGGGACTTGAAAAGAAAAGATGGATAGAACAATTTACATCAAATCCAGTCAAAGATGTGCAAATTGATAAAAATTTAAATTTATTTCTGAAAACGTTTGTATTTGCACACAAAGCGTGGAACATGAAAGGGATAGACACTGTGCGTTAAAAAAACGCTTTAAAATTAGCGACTTACCTGCAAGATGGAGAAATCTGTGATGATGGTGGGGGTAACGGCGATTATAAAGCGAGGAGCAGACCGACCCATTAAAACTCCAAATGGTTGACCTTGAACATGTCTCAACCTGTCTAGTTGTATCAATTACCCCCACCACCACAATTTATAAAGACCAATCCTGCGTGCAAGTCTGGCTTCATTTCCAACTCAGTTACGCTAGAGGTTACACGACACAATGAAGTGGGAATTACTTGTTGACAGCCTTCAATACCTAAAAGAAACCTATGAAAAATTGCACATGCGGCTACTTCAAAATCCAGGGATGATAATAAAAATGAACTTGGAATACGACTGTCCAACCATCGACGACAGTATGGATGAAGCAGAAGGGGCAGTCCAAAATACGCAAGGAACATGTTGCTGTAAAGAAAATTCTTCGACAACATCAAGCACAAGTCCGGACAGCACATATGGTGATGAAGGAGGATTTTTGTAAATAAAAATTTAAAGAAAAATTTTTTTTTTAACTTCAAATGGTTGACCTTGAACACGTTTGAACATGTTGAAGAGTGTGGATAAAAAATTATTTTTTTCTTATACCTAGTCATGAAGAACAAACTCAGTTGTATGATTTGCAAAAAAAATATTTTTTTAATTTAATCTGACCACTTTACCCCCGCCATCTTCTTATCCCCACCACGCAACCTAGTACCTGAGATACACGGAGCGACTTGTTCAGTTGCTGTTCAACTCTTGTGGTGTGCATATCTCACTTTTTACACTCAATTTACTTATATTGAGTTCAAATTTAAATGTTTAGCTAAATTTCAAACATTTCTTAAGTTTTATGCAAAATTTCAAATAACAAAAATTTTTTTTTAACTTTTTGTTTGATTGAAATTTCACAAGTTCCAAGATCATCTGAGAAAGAATCTATACTTATTTAATACGCTAAGGGTTTTTTTTGTCTTGAGAACTCTTCCTACAATTTTCAACCGATTTTCAAGTTTCTGGTGTCGTTGGATAGGGCTTGGTCTGTAGTTGTTTCCGCCAAAAACTGATGAGAATCTGATGGAAAATAAAGGCGTTATTCACCATTTAAATCTCAAAATTTCCCATTTAAATAACATTGGGATTGAATAAAGCATTTTAAACATCTGTTAATAATCAGCTGTAAATACGTGTAGTTTTGGTAATCGCAGATATTCACAATATTGGATTGGTCGGACGTCAATGATTTAGAGATAAAAGTAACATTTGTATTTGATTAAAATAAATTGCTCGATTTCGAGCAACACGTTTACTAGTAAAAAATAAATATTTCTCACGAAATATTTCCAATCCGAGTTACGGAGGTCCGGTAAATGACAGACTCGGACGAGTTGTTGCAAAAAAAATAAATTTTTCTTCCTTCTGACCACTTTACCCCCACCACCTCCTTATCCCCATCACTGGGCTGGGTACCTGGGATACCGCCTGTGTCCAAGTCAGTTTCCCTTCGGACGCGGTGCTGTTCGGATCGCGTGTCGTTTGTCGCACTGTCGGGTGTTTGAAGAAATTATTCTTCGGCTCTCAGTCTCGGTGGGTAAGTCAAATATAAAATTATTTTTTTCTCAAGTGGGATCTGGGACGGGTCAATGACCCCTGACGGATATATTAGGTCGAGAGTCTGATCGCTAG
>JAQYXR010000235.1:0-136233 GCA_030545055.2 Neoaliturus tenellus
TTCGGACTATCCAAAACGATAGTCCCCATGCCGGACTATCCAAAACGTTAGTTCCCATGTCGGACTATCCAAACGATAGTCCCCATGCCGGACTATCCAAAACGATAGTCCCCATGCCGGACTATCCAAAACGATAGTCCCCATGCCGGACTATACAAAACGATAGTCCCCATGCCGGACCATCCAAAACGATAGTCTCAACGCGGACTATCCAAAACGATAGTCCTCATGTCGGACTATCCAAAACGATAGTCCCTATGCCGAACTATCCAAAACGATAGTCCCCATGCCGGACTATCAAAAACGATAGTCCCCAAGCCGGAATATCCAAAACGATAGTCCCCATGTCGGACTATCCAAAACGATAGTCCCCATGCCGGACTATCCAAAACGATAGTCCCCATGCCGGACTATCCAAAACGATAGTCCCCATGCCGAAATATCCAAAATGATAGTCCCCATGCCGGACAATCCAAAAACGATAGTCCCAATGCCGGACTATCCAAAACGATAGTCCTTTTGCCGGACTATCTAAAACGATACACCCCATGCCGGACTATCCAAAACGATAGTCCCCATGCCGGACTATCCAAAACGATAGTCCCCATGCCGGACTATCCAAAACGATAGTCCCCATGTTGAACTATCCAAAACGATAGTCCCCATGTTGAACTATCCAAAACGATAGTCCCCATGCCGGACTATCGAAAACGATAGTCCCCATGCCGGACTATCCAAAACGATAGTCCCCCATGTCGGACTATCAAAAATCATTATCCCCATGTCGGACTATCAAAAATGATAGTCCCCATGCCGGACTATCCAAAACGATAGTCCCCATGCCGGACTATCCAAAACGATAGTCCCCATGCCGGACTATCCAAAACGGTAGTCCCCATGCCGGACTATCCAAAACGATAGTCAACATGCCGGACTATCCAAAACGATAGTCAACATGCCGGACTATCCAAAACGATAGTCAACATGCCGGACTATCCAAAACGATAGTCATCATGCCGGACTATCCAAAACGATAGTCCCATGCCGGACTATCCAAAACGATAGTCCCCATGCCGGACTATCCAAAACGATAGTCCCCATGCCGGACTATCCAAAACGATAGTCCCCATGCCGGACTATCCAAAACGATAGTCTCCATGTCGGACTATCCAAAACGATAGTCACCATTTCGGACTATCAAAAACGATAGTCCTTATGCCGGACTATCTAAAACGATAGTCCCCATGCCTAGCTATCCAAAACGATAGTCCTTATGCCGGACTATCTAAAACGATAGTCCCTATGCCGGACTATCCAAAACGATAGTTCCAATGCCGGACTATCCAAAACGATAGTCCCCATGCCGGACTATCCAAAACGATAGTCCCCATGCCGGACTATCCAAAACGATAGTCCTCATGCCGGACAATCCAAAACGATAGTCCCAGTGCCGGACTATCCAAAACAATAGTCCCCATGTCGGACTATCAAAAACGATAGTCCCCATGCCGGACTATCCAAAACGATAGTCCCCATTTCGGACTATCCAAAACGATAGTCCCCATGCCGGACTATCCAAACGATAGTACTTATGCCGGACTATCTAAAACGATAGTCCCCATGCCGGACTATCCAAAACGATAGTCCCAATGCCGGACTATCCAAAACGATAGTCCCCATGTCAAACTATCCAAAACAATAGTCCCCAAGCCGGACTATCCAAAACGATAGTCCCATGCCGGACTATCCAAAACGATAGTCCCCATGCCGCACTATACAAAACGATAGTCCCCATGCCGGACTATCCAAAACGATAGTCCCCATGCCGGACTATCCAAAACGATAGTCCCCATGTCGGACTTTCCAAAACGATAGTCATCATTTCGGACTATCCAAAACGATAGTCCTCATGCCGGACTATCAAGAACGATAGTCCCCATGCGGACTATCCAAAACGATAGTCCCCATGTCGGACTATCCAAAACGATAGTCATCATTTCGGACAATCCAAAACGATAGTCCTTATGCCGGACTATCTAAAACGATAGTCCCCATGCCGGACTATCCAAAACGATAGTCCCTATGCCGGACTATCAAAAACGATAGTTCAAATGCCGGACTATCCAAAAACGATAGTCCCCATGCCGGACTATCCAAAACGATAGTCCCCATGCCGGACTATCCAAAACGATAGTCCCCATGCCGGACTATCCAAAACGATAGTCCCAGTGCCGGACTAGCCAAAACGATAGTCCCCATGTCGGACTATCAAAAACGATAGTCCCCATGCCGGACTATCCAAAACGATAGTCCCAATTTCGGACTATCCAAAACGATAGTCCCCATGCCGGACTATCCAAAACGTTAGTTCCATGTCGGACTATCCAAACGATAGTCCCCATGCCGGACTATCCAAAACGATAGTCCCCATGCCGGACTATCCAAAACGATAGTCCCCATGCCGGACTATACAAAACGATAGTCCCCATGCCGGACCATCCAAAACGATAGTCTCAACGCGGACTATCCAAAACGATAGTCCTCATGTCGGACTATCCAAAACGATAGTCCCTATGCCGAACTATCCAAAACGATAGTCCCCATGCCGGGACTATCAAAAACGATAGTCCCCAAGCCGGAATATCCAAAACGATAGTCCCCATGTCGGACTATCCAAAACGATAGTCCCCATGCCGGACTATCCAAAACGATAGTCCCCATGCCGGACTATCCAAAACGATAGTCCCCATGCCGAAATATCCAAAATGATAGTCCCCATGCCGGACAATCCAAAACGATAGTCCCAATGCCGGACTATCCAAACGATAGTCCTTTTGCCGGACTATCTAAAACGATACACCCCATGCCGGACTATCCAAAACGATAGTCCCCATGCCGGACTATCCAAAACGATAGTCCCCATGCCGGACTATCCAAAACGATAGTCCCCATGTTGAACTATCCAAAACGATAGTCCCCATGTTGAACTATCCAAAACGATAGTCCCCATGCCGGACTATCGAAAACGATAGTCCCCATGCCGGACTATCCAAAACGATAGTCCCCATGTCGGACTATCAAAAATCATTATCCCCATGTCGGACTATCAAAAATGATAGTCCCCATGCCGGACTATCCAAAACGATAGTCCCCATGCCGGACTATCCAAAACGATAGTCCCCATGCCGGACTATCCAAAACGGTAGTCCCCATGCCGGACTATCCAAAACGATAGTCAACATGCCGGACTATCCAAAACGATAGTCAACATGCCGGACTATCCAAAACGATAGTCAACATGCCGGACTATCCAAAACGATAGTCATCATGCCGGACTATCCAAAACGATAGTCCCATGCCGGACTATCCAAAACGATAGTCCCCATGCCGGACTATCCAAAACGATAGTCCCCATGCCGGACTATCCAAAACGATAGTCCCCATGCCGGACTATCCAAAACGATAGTCTCCATGTCGGACTATCCAAAACGATAGTCACCATTTCGGACTATCAAAAACGATAGTCCCTTATGCCGGACTATCTAAAACGATAGTCCCCATGCCTAGCTATCCAAAACGATAGTCCTTATGCCGGACTATCTAAAACGATAGTCCCTATGCCGGACTATCCAAAACGATAGTTCCAATGCCGGACTATCCAAAACGATAGTCCCCATGCCGGACTATCCAAAACGATAGTCCCCATGCCGGACTATCCAAAACGATAGTCCTCATGCCGGACAATCCAAAACGATAGTCCCAGTGCCGGACTATCCAAAACAATAGTCCCCATGTCGGACTATCAAAAACGATAGTCCCCATGCCGGACTATCCAAAACGATAGTCCCCATTTCGGACTATCCAAAACGATAGTCCCCCATGCCGGACTATCCAAAACGATAGTACTTATGCCGGACTATCTAAAACGATAGTCCCCATGCCGGACTATCCAAAACGATAGTCCCAATGCCGGACTATCCAAAACGATAGTCCCCATGTCAAACTATCCAAAACAATAGTCCCCAAGCCGGACTATCCAAAACGATAGTCCCCATGCCGGACTATCCAAAACGATAGTCCCCATGCCGCACTATACAAAACGATAGTCCCCATGCCGGACTATCCAAAACGATAGTCCCCATGCCGGACTATCCAAAACGATAGTCCCCATGTCGGACTTTCCAAAACGATAGTCATCATTTCGGACTATCCAAAACGATAGTCCTTATGCCGGACTATCTAAAACGATAGTCCCCATGCCGGACTATCCAAAACGATAGTCCCCATGCCGGACTATCCAAAACGATAGTCCCCATGCCGGACTATCCAAAACGATAGTCCTCATGCCGGACTATCAAGAACGATAGTCCCCATGCCGGACTATCCAAAACGATAGTCCCCATGTCGGACTATCCAAAACGATAGTCATCATTTCGGACAATCCAAAACGATAGTCCTTATGCCGGACTATCTAAAACGATAGTCCCCATGCCGGACTATCCAAAACGATAGTCCCTATGCCGGACTATCAAAAACGATAGTTCAAATGCCGGACTATCCAAAACGATAGTCCCCATGCCGGACTATCCAAAACGATAGTCCCCATGCCGGACTATCCAAAACGATAGTCCCATGCCGGACTATCCAAAACGATAGTCCCAGTGCCGGACTAGCCAAAACGATAGTCCCCATGTCGGACTATCAAAAACGATAGTCCCCATGCCGGACTATCCAAAACGATAGTCCCCATTTCGGACTATCCAAAACGATAGTCCCCATGCCGGACTATCCAAAACGATAGTCCCCATGTCGGACTATCACAAATCATTATCCCCATGTCGGACTATCAAAAATGATAGTCCCCATGCCGGACTATCCAAAACGATAGTCCCCATGCCGGACTATCCAAAACGATAGTCCCCATGCCGGACTATCCAAAACGGTAGTCCCCATGCCGACTATCCAAAACGGTAGTCCCCATGCCGGACTATCCAAAACGATAGTCAACATGCGGACTATCCAAAACGATAGTCAACATGCCGGACTATCCAAAACGATAGTTCAAATGCCGGACTATCCAAAACGATAGTCCCCATGCCGGACTATCCAAAACGATAGTCCCCATGCCGGACTATCCAAAACGATAGTCCCCATGCCGGACTATCCAAAACGATAGTCCCAGTGCCGGACTAGCCAAAACGATAGTCCCCATGTCGGACTATCAAAAACGATAGTCCCCATGCCGGACTATCCAAAACGATAGTCCCCATTTCGGACTATCCAAAACGATAGTCCCCATGCCGGACTATCCAAAACGATAGTCACCATTTCGGACTATCAAAAACGATAGTCCTTATGCCGGACTATCTAAAACGATAGTCCCCATGCCTAGCTATCCAAAACGATAGTCCTTATGCCGGACTATCTAAAACGATAGTCCCTATGCCGACTATCCAAAACGATAGTTCCAATGCCGGACTATCCAAAACGATAGTCCCCATGCCGGACTATCCAAAACGATAGTCCCCATGCCGGACTATCCAAAACGATAGTCCTCATGCCGGACAATCCAAAACGATAGTCCCAGTGCCGGACTATCCAAAACAATAGTCCCCATGTCGGACTATCAAAAACGATAGTCCCCATGCCGGACTATCCAAAACGATAGTCCCCATTTCGGACTATCCAAAACGATAGTCCCCATGCCGGACTATCCAAAACGATAGTACTTATGCCGGACTATCTAAAACGATAGTCCCCATGCCGGACTATCCAAAACGATAGTCCCAATGCCGGACTATCCAAAACGATAGTCCCCATGTCAAACTATCCAAAACAATAGTCCCCAAGCCGGACTATCCAAAACGATAGTCCCCATGCCGGACTATCCAAAACGATAGTCCCCATGCCGCACTATACAAAACGATAGTCCCCATGCCGGACTATCCAAAACGATAGTCCCCATGCCGGACTATCCAAAACGATAGTCCCCATGTCGGACTTTCCAAAACGATAGTCATCATTTCGGACTATCCAAAACGATAGTCCTTATGCCGGACTATCTAAAACGATAGTCCCCATGCCGGACTATCCAAAACGATAGTCCCCATGCCGGACTATCCAAAACGATAGTCCCCATGCCGGACTATCCAAAACGATAGTCCTCATGCCGGACTATCAAGAACGATAGTCCCCATGCCGGACTATCCAAAACGATAGTCCCCATGTCGGACTATCCAAAACGATAGTCATCATTTCGGACAATCCAAAACGATAGTCCTTATGCGGACTATCTAAAACGATAGTCCCCATGCCGGACTATCCAAAACGATAGTCCCTATGCCGGACTATCAAAAACGATAGTTCAAATGCCGGACTATCCAAAACGATAGTCCCCATGCCGGACTATCCAAAACGATAGTCCCCATGCCGGACTATCCAAAACGATAGTCCCCATGCCGGACTATCCAAAACGATAGTCCCAGTGCCGGACTAGCCAAAACGATAGTCCCCATGTCGGACTATCCAAAACGATAGTCCCCATGCCGGACTATCCAAAACGATAGTCCCCATGCCGGACTATCCAAAACGATAGTCCTCATGCCGGACTATCAAGAACGATAGTCCCCATGCCGGACTATCCAAAACGATAGTCCCCATGTCGGACTATCCAAAACGATAGTCATCATTTCGGACAATCCAAAACGATAGTCCCTTATGCCGGACTATCTAAAACGATAGTCCCCATGCCGGACTATCCAAAACGATAGTCCCTATGCGGACTATCAAAAACGATAGTTCAAATGCCGGACTATCCAAAACGATAGTCCCCATGCCGGACTATCCAAAACGATAGTCCCCATGCCGGACTATCCAAAACGATAGTCCCCATGCCGGACTATCCAAAACGATAGTCCAGTGCCGGACTAGCCAAAACGATAGTCCCCATGTCGGACTATCAAAAACGATAGTCCCCATGCCGGACTATCCAAAACGATAGTCCCCATTTCGGACTATCCAAAACGATAGTCCCCATGCCGGACTATCCAAAACGATAGTCCCCATGTCGGACTATCACAAATCATTATCCCCATGTCGGACTATCAAAAATGATAGTCCCCATGCCGGACTATCCAAAACGATAGTCCCCATGCCGGACTATCCAAAACGATAGTCCCCATGCCGGACTATCCAAAACGGTAGTCCCCATGCCGGACTATCCAAAACGGTAGTCCCCATGCCGGACTATCCAAAACGATAGTCAACATGCCGGACTATCCAAAACGATAGTCAACATGCCGGACTATCCAAAACGATAGTTCAAATGCCGGACTATCCAAAACGATAGTCCCCATGCCGGACTATCCAAAACGATAGTCCCCATGCCGGACTATCCAAAACGATAGTCCCCATGCCGGGACTAATCCAAAACGATAGTCCCAGTGCCGGACTAGCCAAAACGATAGTCCCCATGTCGGACTATCAAAAACGATAGTCCCCATGCCGGACTATCCAAAACGATAGTCCCCATTTCGGACTATCCAAAACGATAGTCCCCATGCCGGACTATCCAAAACGATAGTCACCATTTCGGACTATCAAAAACGATTAGTCCTTATGCCGGACTATCTAAAACGATAGTCCCCATGCCTAGCTATCCAAAACGATAGTCCTTATGCCGGACTATCTAAAACGATAGTCCCTATGCCGGACTATCCAAAACGATAGTTCCAATGCCGGACTATCCAAAACGATAGTCCCCATGCCGGACTATCCAAAACGATAGTCCCCATGCCGGACTATCCAAAACGATAGTCCTCATGCCGGACAATCCAAAACGATAGTCCCAGTGCCGGACTATCCAAAACAATAGTCCCCATGTCGGACTATTAAAAACGATAGTCCCCATGCCGGACTATCCAAAACGATAGTCCCCATTTCGGACTATCCAAAACGATAGTCCCCATGCCGGACTATCCAAAACGATAGTACTTATGCCGGACTATCTAAAACGATAGTCCCCATGCCGGACTATCCAAAACGATAGTCCCAATGCCGGACTATCCAAAACGATAGTCCCCATGTCAAACTATCCAAAACAATAGTCCCCAAGCCGGACTATCCAAAACGATAGTCCCCATGCCGGACTATCCAAAACGATAGTCCCCATGCCGCACTATACAAAACGATAGTCCCCATGCCGGACTATCCAAAACGATAGTCCCCATGCGGACTATCCAAAACGATAGTCCCCATGTCGGACTTTCCAAAACGATAGTCATCATTTCGGACTATCCAAAACGATAGTCCTTATGCCGGACTATCTAAAACGATAGTCCCCATGCCGGACTATCCAAAAGGAGGATAGTCCCCATGCCGGACTATCCAAAACGATAGTCCCCCATGCCGGACTATCCAAAACGATAGTCCTTATGCCGGACTATCAAGAACGATAGTCCCCATGCCGGACTATCCAAAACGATAGTCCCCATGTCGGACTATCCAAAACGATAGTCATCATTTCGGACAATCCAAAACGATAGTCCTTATGCCGGACTATCTAAAACGATAGTCCCCATGCCGGACTATCCAAAACGATAGTCCCTATGCCGGACTATCAAAAACGATAGTTCAAATGCCGGACTATCCAAAACGATAGTCCCCATGCCGGACTATCCAAAACGATAGTCCCCATGCCGGACTATCCAAAACGATAGTCCCCATGCCGGACTATCCAAAACGATAGTCCCAGTGCCGGACTAGCCAAAACGATAGTCCCCATGTCGGACTATCAAAAACGATAGTCCCCATGCCGGACTATCCAAAACGATAGTCCCCATTTCGGACTATCCAAAACGATAGTCCCCATGCCGGACTATCCAAAACGATAGTCCCCATGTCGGACTATCACAAATCATTATCCCCATGTCGGACTATCAAAAATGATAGTCCCCATGCCGGACTATCCAAAACGATAGTCCCCATGCCGGACTATCCAAAACGATAGTCCCCATGCCGGACTATCCAAAACGGTAGTCCCCATGCCGGACTATCCAAAACGGTAGTCCCCATGCCGGACTATCCAAAACGATAGTCAACATGCCGGACTATCCAAAACGATAGTCAACATGCCGGACTATCCAAAACGATAGTCATCATGCCGGACTATCCAAAACGATAGTCCCATGCCGGACTATCCAAAACGATAGTCCCCATGCCGGACTATCCAAAACGATAGTCCCCATGCCGGACTATCCAAAACGATAGTCCCCATGCCGGACTATCCAAAACGATAGTCCCCATGCCGGACTATCCAAAACGATAGTCCCCATGCCGGACTATCCAAAACGATAGTCTCCATGTCGGACTATCCAAAACGATAGTCACCATTTCGGACTATCAAAAACGATAGTCCTTATGCCGGACTATCTAAAACGATAGTCCCCATGCCTAGCTATCCAAAACGATAGTCCTTATGCCGGACTATCCAAAACGATAGTCCCTATGCCGGACTATCCAAAACGATAGTTCCAATGCCGGACTATCCAAAACGATAGTCCCCATGTTGGACTATCCAAAACGATAGTCCCCATGCCGGACTATCCAAAACGATAGTCCTCATGCCGGACAATCCAAAACGATAGTCCCAGTGCCGGACTATCCAAAACAATAGTCCCCATGTCGGACTATCAAAAACGATAGTCCCCATGCCGGAATATCCAAAACGATAGTCCCCATTTCGGACTATCCAAAACGATAGTCCCCATGCCGGACTATCCAAAACGATAGTACTTATGCCGGACTATCTAAAACGATAGTCCCCATGCCGGACTATCCAAAACGATAGTCCCAATGCCGGACTATCCAAAACGATATTCCCCATGTCGGACTATCCAAAACAATAGTCCCCACGCCGGACTATCCAAAACGATAGTCAGCATGCCGGACTATCCAAAACGATAGTCCCCATGCCGCACTATACAAAACGATAGTCCTCATGCCGGACTATCCAAAACGATAGTCCCCATGCCGGACTATCCAAAACGATAGTCCCCATGTCGGACTTTCCAAAACGATAGTCATCATTTCGGACTATCCAAAACGATAGTCCTTATGCCGGACTATCTAAAACGATAGTCCCCATGCCGGACTATCCAAAACGATAGTCCCCATGCCGGACTATCCAAAACGATAGTCCCCATGCCGGACTATCCAAAACGATAGTCCTCATGCCGGACTATCCAAAACGATAGTCCCCATGCCGGACTATCCAAAACGATTGTCCCAATGCTGGACTATCCAAAACGATAGTCCTTATGCCGGACTATTAAAAACGATAGTCCCCATGCCGGACTATCCAAAACGATAGTCCCCATGCCGGACTATCCAAAACGATAGTCCCCTTTCCGGACTATCCAAAACGATAGTCCCCATGCCGGACTATCCAAAACGATAGTCCTAATGCCGGACTATCAAAAACGATAGTCCCCATGCCGGACTATCTAAAACGATAGTCCCCATGCCGGACTATCCAAAACGATAGTCCCCATGCCGGACTATCCAAAACGATAGTCCCCATGTCGGACTATCCAAAACGATAGTCCCCATGCCGGACTATCCAAAACGATAGTCCCCAGGCCGGACTATCCAAAAAGATTGTCCCAATGCTGGACTATACAAAACGGTAGTCCTTATGTCGGACTATTAAAAACGATAGTCCCTATGCCGGACTCTCCAAAACGATAGTCCCCATGCCGGACTATCCAAAACGATAGTCCCCATGCCGGACTATCCAAAACGATAGTCCCCATGCCGGACTATCCAAAACGATAGTCCTCATGCCGGACTATCAAAAACGATAGTCCCCATGCCGGCTATCCAAAACGATAGTCCCCATGTCGGACTATCCAAAACGATAGTCATCATTTCGGACAATCCAAAACGATAGTCCTTATGCCGGACTATGTAAAACGATAGTCCCCATGCCGGACTATCCAAAACGATAGTCCTATGCCGGACTATCCAAAACGATAGTTCAAATGCCGGACTATCCAAAACGATAGTCCCCATGCCGGACTATCCAAAACGATAGTCCCCATGCAAGACTATCCAAAACGATAGTCCCCATGCCGGACTATCCAAAACGATAGTCCCAGTGCCGGACTAGCCAAAACGATAGTCCCCATGTCGGACTATCAAAAACGATAGTCCCCATGCCGGACTATCCAAAACGATAGTCCCCATGCTGGACTATCCAAAACGATAGTCCCCATGCCGGACTATCCAAAACGATAGTCCCCATGTCGGACTATCCAAACGATAGTCCCCATGCCGGACTATCCAAAACGATAGTCCCCATGCCGGACTATCCAAAACGATAGTCCCTATGCCAGACTATACAAAACGATAGTCCCCATGCCGGACCATCCAAAACGATAGTCTCAACGCGGACTATCCAAAACGATAGTCCCCATGTCGGACTATCCAAAACGATAGTCCCTATGCCGAACTATCCAAAACGATAGTCCCCATGCCGGACTATCCAAAACGATAGTCCCCATGCCGGACTATCCAAAACGATAGTCCCCATGCCGAAATATCCAAAATGATAGTCCCCATGCCGGACTATCCAAAACGATAGTCCCAATGCCGGACTATCCAAAACGATAGTCCTTTTGCCGGACTATCTAAAACGATACACCCCATGCCGGACTATCCAAAACGATAGTCCCCATGCCGGACTATCCAAAACGATAGTCCCCATGCCGGACTATCCAAAACGATAGTCCCAATGCTGGACAATCCAAAACGATAGTCCTTATGCCGGACTATTAAAAACGATAGTCCCCATGCCGGACTATCCAAAACGATAGTCCCCATGCCGGACTATCCAAAACGATAGTCCCCATGCCGGACTATCCAAAACGATAGTCCCCATGTCGGACTATCCAAAATGATAGTCACCATTTCGGACTATCCAAAACGATAGTCCTTATGCCGGACTATCTAAAACGATAGTCCCTATGCCGAACTATCCAAAACGATAGTCCCAATGCCGGACTATCCAAAACGATAGTCCCCATGTTGAACTATCCAAAACGATAGTCCCCATGTTGAACTATCCAAAACGATAGTCCCCATGCCGGACTATCGAAAACGATAGTCCCCATGCCGGACTATCCAAAACGATAGTCCCCATGTCGGACTATCAAAAATCATTATCCCCATGTCGGACTATCAAAAATGATAGTCCCCATGCCGGACTATCCAAAACGATAGTCCCCATGCCGGACTATCCAAAACGATAGTCCCCATGCCGGACTATCCAAAACGGTAGTCCCCATGCCGGACTATCCAAAACGATAGTCAACATGCCGGACTATCCAAAACGATAGTCCCCATGCCGGACTATCCAAAACGATAGTCCCCATGCCGGACTATCCAAAACGATAGTCTCCATGTCGGACTATCCAAAACGATAGTCACCATTTCGGACTATCAAAAACGATAGTCCTTATGCCGGACTATCTAAAACGATAGTCCCCATGCCTAGCTATCCAAAATGATAGTCCTTATGCCGGACTATCCAAAACGATAGTCCCTATGCCGGACTATCCAAAACGATAGTTCCAATGCCGGACTATCCAAAACGATAGTCCCCATGCCGGACTATCCAAAACGATAGTCCCCATGCCGGACTATCCAAAACGATAGTCCTCATGCCGGACAATCCAAAACGATAGTCCCAGTGCCGGACTATCCAAAACAATAGTCCCCATTTCGGACTATCCAAAACGATAGTCCTTATGCCGGACTATCTAAAACGATAGTCCCCATGCCGGACTATCCAAAACGATAGTCCCCCATGCCGGACTATCCAAAACGATAGTCCCCATGCCGGACTATCCAAAACGATAGTCCTCATGCCGGACTATCCAAAACGATAGTCCCCATGCCGGACTATCCAAAACGATTGTCCCAATGCTGGACTATCCAAAACGATAGTCCTTATGCCGGACTATTAAAAACGATAGTCCCCATGCCGGACTATCCAAAACGATAGTCCCCATGCCGGACTATCCAAAACGATAGTCCCCTTTCCGGACTATCCAAAACGATAGTCCCCATGCCGGACTATCCAAAACGATAGTCCTAATGCCGGACTATCAAAAACGATAGTCCCCATGCCGGACTATCTAAAACGATAGTCCCCATGCCGGACTATCCAAAACGATAGTCCCCATGCCGGACTATCCAAAACGATAGTCCCCATGTCGGACTATCCAAAACGATAGTCCCCATGCCGGACTATCCAAAACGATAGTCCCCAGGCCGGACTATCCAAAAAGATTGTCCCAATGCTGGACTATACAAAACGGTAGTCCTTATGTCGGACTATTAAAAACGATAGTCCCTATGCCGGACTCTCCAAAACGATAGTCCCCATGCCGGACTATCCAAAACGATAGTCCCCATGCCGGACTATCCAAAACGATAGTCCCCATGCCGGACTATCCAAAACGATAGTCCTCATGCCGGACTATCAAAAACGATAGTCCCCATGCCGGACTATCCAAAACGATAGTCCCCATGTCGGACTATCCAAAACGATAGTCATCATTTCGGACAATCCAAAACGATAGTCCTTATGCCGGACTATGTAAAACGATAGTCCCCATGCCGGACTATCCAAAACGATAGTCCCTATGCCGGACTATCCAAAACGATAGTCCCCATGCCGGACTATCCAAAACGATAGTCCCCATGCAAGACTATCCAAAACGATAGTCCCCATGCCGGACTATCCAAAACGATAGTCCCAGTGCCGGACTAGCCAAAACGATAGTCCCCATGTCGGACTATCAAAAACGATAGTCCCCATGCCGGACTATCCAAAACGATAGTCCCCATGCTGGACTATCCAAAACGATAGTCCCCATGCCGGACTATCCAAAACGATAGTCCCCATGTCGGACTATCCAAACGATAGTCCCCATGCCGGACTATCCAAAACGATAGTCCCCATGCCGGACTATCCAAAACGATAGTCCCTATGCCAGACTATACAAAACGATAGTCCCCATGCCGGACCATCCAAAACGATAGTCTCAACGCGGACTATCCAAAACGATAGTCCCCATGTCGGACTATCCAAAACGATAGTCCCTATGCCGAACTATCCAAAACGATAGTCCCCATGCCGGACTATCAAAAACGATAGTCCCCAAGCCGGAATATCCAAAACGATAGTCCTCATGTCGGACTATCCAAAACGATAGTCCCCATGCCGGACTATCCAAAACGATAGTCCCCATGCCGGACTATCCAAAACGATAGTCCCCATGCCGAAATATCCAAAATGATAGTCCCCATGCCGGACTATCCAAAACGATAGTCCCAATGCCGGACTATCCAAAACGATAGTCCTTTTGCCGGACTATCTAAAACGATACACCCCATGCCGGACTATCCAAAACGATAGTCCCCATGCCGGACTATCCAAAACGATAGTCCCCATGCCGGACTATCCAAAACGATAGTCCCAATGCTGGACAATCCAAAACGATAGTCCTTATGCCGGACTATTAAAAACGATAGTCCCCATGCCGGACTATCCAAAACGATAGTCCCCATGCCGGACTATCCAAAACGATAGTCTCCATGCCGGACTATCCAAAACGATAGTCCCCATGTCGGACTATCCAAAATGATAGTCACCATTTCGGACTATCCAAAACGATAGTCCTTATGCCGGACTATCTAAAACGATAGTCCCTATGCCGAACTATCCAAAACGATAGTCCCAATGCCGGACTATCCAAAACGATAGTCCCCATGTTGAACTATCCAAAACGATAGTCCCCATGTTGAACTATCCAAAACGATAGTCCCCATGCCGGACTATCGAAAACGATAGTCCCCATGCCGGACTATCCAAAACGATAGTCCCCATGTCGGACTATCAAAAATCATTATCCCCATGTCGGACTATCAAAAATGATAGTCCCCATGCCGGACTATCCAAAACGATAGTCCCCATGCCGGACTATCCAAAACGATAGTCCCCATGCCGGACTATCCAAAACGGTAGTCCCCATGCCGGACTATCCAAAACGATAGTCAACATGCCGGACTATCCAAAACGATAGTCCCCATGCCGGACTATCCAAAACGATAGTCCCCATGCCGGACTATCCAAAACGATAGTCTCCATGTCGGACTATCCAAAACGATAGTCACCATTTCGGACTATCAAAAACGATAGTCCTTATGCCGGACTATCTAAAACGATAGTCCCCATGCCTAGCTATCCAAAATGATAGTCCTTATGCCGGACTATCCAAAACGATAGTCCCTATGCCGGACTATCCAAAACGATAGTTCCAATGCCGGACTATCCAAAACGATAGTCCCCATGCCGGACTATCCAAAACGATAGTCCCCATGCCGGACTATCCAAAACGATAGTCCTCATGCCGGACAATCCAAAACGATAGTCCCAGTGCCGGACTATCCAAAACAATAGTCCCCATGTCGGACTATCAAAAACGATAGTCCCCATGCCGGACTATCCAAAACGATAGTCCCCATTTCGGACTATCCAAAACGATAGTCCCCATGCCGGACTATCCAAAACGATAGTCCCAATGCCGGACTATCCAAAACGATAGTCCCCATGTCGGACTATCCAAAACAATAGTCCCCACGCCGGACTATCCAAAACGATAGTCCCCACGCCGGACTATCCAAAACGATAGTCCCCATGCCGGACTATCCAAAACGATAGTCCCCATGCCGCACTATACAAAACGATAGTCCCCATGCCGGACTATCCAAAACGATAGTCCCCATGTCGGACTTTCCAAAACGATAGTCATCATTTCGGACTATCCAAAACGATAGTCCTTATGCCGGACTATCTAAAACGATAGTCCCCATGCCGGACTATCCAAAACGATAGTCCCCATGCCGGACCATCCAAAACGATAGTCCCCATGCCGGACTATCCAAAACGATAGTCCTCATGCCGGACTATCCAAAACGATAGTCCCCATGCCGGACTATCCAAAACGATTGTCCCAATGCTGGACTATCCAAAACGATAGTCCTTATGCCGGACTATTAAAAACGATAGTCCCCATGCCGGACTATCCAAAACGATAGTCCCCATGCCGGACAATCCAAAACGATAGTCCCAATGCCGGACTATCCAAAACGATAGTCCTTTTGCCGGACTATCTAAAACGATACACCCCATGCCGGACTATCCAAAACGATAGTCCCCATGTTGAACTATCCAAAACGATAGTCCCCATGTTGAACTATCCAAAACGATAGTCCCCATGCCGGACTATCGAAAACGATAGTCCCCATGCCGGACTATCCAAAACGATAGTCCCCATGTCGGACTATCAAAAATCATTATCCCCATGTCGGACTATCAAAAATGATAGTCCCCATGCCGGACTATCCAAAACGATAGTCCCCATGCCGGACTATCCAAAACGATAGTCCCCATGCCGGACTATCCAAAACGGTAGTCCCCATGCCGGACTATCCAAAACGATAGTCAACATGCCGGACTATCCAAAACGATAGTCAACATGCCGGACTATCCAAAACGATAGTCAACATGCCGGACTATCCAAAACGATAGTCATCATGCCGGACTATCCAAAACGATAGTCCCATGCCGGACTATCCAAAACGATAGTCCCCATGCCGGACTATCCAAAACGATAGTCCCCATGCCGGACTATCCAAAACGATAGTCCCCATGCCAGACTATCCAAAACGATAGTCCCCATGCCGGACTATACAAAACGATAGTCCCCATGCCGGACTATCCAAAACGATAGTCTCCATGTCGGACTATCCAAAACGATAGTCACCATTTCGGACTATCAAAAACGATAGTCCTTATGCCGGACTATCTAAAACGATAGTCCCCATGCCTAGCTATCCAAAACGATAGTCCTTATGCCGGACTATCCAAAACGATAGTCCCTATGCCGGACTATCCAAAACGATAGTTCCAATGCCGGACTATCCAAAACGATAGTCCCCATGCCGGACTATCCAAAACGATAGTCCCCATGCCGGACTATCCAAAACGATAGTCCTCATGCCGGACAATCCAAAACGATAGTCCCAGTGCCGGACTATCCAAAACAATAGTCCCCATGTCGGACTATCAAAAACGATAGTCCCCATGCCGGAATATCCAAAACGATAGTCCCCATTTCGGACTATCCAAAACGATAGTCCCCATGCCGGACTATCCAAAACGATAGTACTTATGCCGGACTATCTAAAACGATAGTCCCCATGCCGGACTATCCAAAACGATAGTCCCAATGCCGGACTATCCAAAACGATATTCCCCATGTCGGACTATCCAAAACAATAGTCCCCACGCCGGACTATCCAAAACGATAGTCCCCATGCCGGACTATCCAAAACGATAGTCCCCATGCCGCACTATACAAAACGATAGTCCCCATGCCGGACTATCCAAAACGATAGTCCCCATGCCGGACTATCCAAAACGATAGTCCCCATGTCGGACTTTCCAAAACGATAGTCATCATTTCGGACTATCCAAAACGATAGTCCTTATGCCGGACTATCTAAAACGATAGTCCCCATGCCGGACTATCCAAAACGATAGTCCCCATGCCGGACTATCCAAAACGATAGTCCCCATGCCGGACTATCCAAAACGATAGTCCTCATGCCGGACTATCCAAAACGATAGTCCCCATGCCGGACTATCCAAAACGATTGTCCCAATGCTGGACTATCCAAAACGATAGTCCTTATGCCGGACTATTAAAAACGATAGTCCCCATGCCGGACTATCCAAAACGATAGTCCCCATGCCGGACTATCCAAAACGATAGTCCCCTTTCCGGACTATCCAAAACGATAGTCCCCATGCCGGACTATCCAAAACGATAGTCCTAATGCCGGACTATCAAAAACGATAGTCCCCATGCCGGACTATCTAAAACGATAGTCCCCATGCCGGACTATCCAAAACGATAGTCCCCATGCCGGACTATCCAAAACGATAGTCCCCATGTCGGACTATCCAAAACGATAGTCCCTATGCCGGACTATCCAAAACGATAGTCCCCAGGCCGGACTATCCAAAAAGATTGTCCCAATGCTGGACTATACAAAACGGTAGTCCTTATGTCGGACTATTAAAAACGATAGTCCCTATGCCGGACTCTCCAAAACGATAGTCCCCATGCCGGACTATCCAAAACGATAGTCCCCATGCCGGACTATCCAAAACGATAGTCCCCATGCCGGACTATCCAAAACGATAGTCCTCATGCCGGACTATCAAAAACGATAGTCCCCATGCGGACTATCCAAAACGATAGTCCCCATGTCGGACTATCCAAAACGATAGTCATCATTTCGGACAATCCAAAACGATAGTCCTTATGCCGGACTATGTAAAACGATAGTCCCCATGCCGGACTATCCAAAACGATAGTCCCTATGCCGGACTATCCAAAACGATAGTTTCAAATGCCGGACTATCCAAAACGATAGTCCCCATGCCGGACTATCCAAAACGATAGTCCCCATGCCGGACTATCCAAAACGATAGTCCCAGTGCCGGACTAGCCAAAACGATAGTCCCCATGTCGGACTATAAAAAACGATAGTCCCCATGCCGGACTATCCAAAACGATAGTCCCCATGCTGGACTATCCAAAACGATAGTCCCCATGCCGGACTATCCAAAACGGTAGTCCCATGTCGGACTATCCAAACGATAGTCCCCATGCCGGACTATCCAAAACGATAGTCCCCATGCCGGACTATCCAAAACGATAGTCCCCATGCCGGACTATACAAAACGATAGTCCCCATGCCGGACCATCCAAAACGATAGTCTCAACGCGGACTATCCAAAACGATAGTCCCCATGTCGGACTATCCAAAACGATAGTCCCTATGCCGAACTATCCAAATGATAGTCCCCATGCCGGACTATCAAAAACGATAGTCCCCAAGCCGGAATATCCAAAACGATAGTCCTCATGTCGGACTATCCAAAACGATAGTCCCCATGCCGGACTATCCAAAACGATAGTCCCCATGCCGGACTATCCAAAACGATAGTCCCCATGCCGAAATATTCAAAATGATAGTCCCCATGCCGGACTATCCAAAACGATAGTCCCAATGCCGGACTATCCAAAACGATAGTCCCCATGCCGGACTATCCAAAACGATAGTCCCCATGCCGGACTATCCAAAACGATAGTCCCCATGCCGGACTATCCAAAACGATAGTCCCAGTGCCGGACTAGCCAAAACGATAGTCCCCATGTCGGACTATAAAAAACGATAGTCCCCATGCCGGACTATCCAAAACGATAGTCCCCATGCCGGACTATCCAAAACGATAGTCCCCATGCCGGACTATCCAAAACGATAGTCCCCATGCCGGACTATCCAAAACGATAGTCCCCATGTCGGACTATCCAAAATGATAGTCACCATTTCGGACTATCCAAAACGATAGTCCTTATGCCGGACTATCTAAAACGATAGTCCCTATGCCGAACTATCCAAAACGATAGTCCCAATGCCGGACTATCCAAAACGATAGTCCCCATGTTGAACTATCCAAAACGATAGTCCCCATGTTGAACTATCCAAAACGATAGTCCCCATGCCGGACTATCGAAAACGATAGTCCCCATGCCGGACTATCCAAAACGATAGTCCCCATGTCGGACTATCAAAAATCATTATCCCCATGTCGGACTATCAAAAATGATAGTCCCCATGCCGGACTATCCAAAACGATAGTCCCCATGCCGGACTATCCAAAACGATAGTCCCCATGCCGGACTATCCAAAACGGTAGTCCCCATGCCGGACTATCCAAAACGATAGTCAACATGCCGGACTATCCAAAACGATAGTCAACATGCCGGACTATCCAAAACGATAGTCCCATGCCGGACTATCCAAAACGATAGTCCCCATGCCGGACTATCCAAAACAATAGTCCCCATGCCGGACTATCCAAAACGATAGTCCCCATGCCGGACTATCCAAAACGATAGTCCCCATGCCGGACTATCCAAAACGATAGTCCCCATGCCGGACTATCCAAAACGATAGTCCCCATGCCGGACTATCCAAAACGATAGTCCCCATGCCGGACTATCCAAAACGATAGTCCCCATGTCGGACTATCCAAAACGATAGTCACCATTTCGGACTATCAAAAACGATAGTCCTTATGCCGGACTATCTAAAACGATAGTCCCCATGCCTAGCTATCCAAAACGATAGTCCTTATGCCGGACTATCCAAAACGATAGTCCCTATGCCGGACTATCCAAAACGATAGTTCCAATGCCGGACTATCCAAAACGATAGTCCCCATGCCGGACTATCCAAAACGATAGTCCCCATGCCGGACTATCCAAACGATAGTCCCCATGCCGGACTATCCAAAACGATAGTCCCCATGCCGGACTATCCAAAACGATAGTCCCCATGCCGGACTATCCAAAACGATAGTCCCCATGCCGGACTATCCAAAACGATAGTCCTCATGCCGGACAATCCAAAACGATAGTCCCAGTGCCGGACTATCCAAAACAATAGTCCCCATGTCGGACTATCAAAAACGATAGTCCCCATGCCGGACTATACAAAACGATAGTCCCCATGTTGAACTATCCAAAACGATAGTCCCCATGTTGAACTATCCAAAACGATAGTCCACATGCCGGACTATCGAAAACGATAGTCCCCATGCCGGACTATCCAAAACGATAGTCCCCATGTCGGACTATCAAAAATCATTATCCCCATGTCGGACTATCAAAAATGATAGTCCCCATGCCGGACTATCCAAAACGATAGTCCCCATGCCGGACTATCCAAAACGATAGTCCCCCATGCCGGACTATCCAAAACGGTAGTCCCCATGCCGGACTATCCAAAACGATAGTCAACATGCCGGACTATCCAAAACGATAGTCAACATGCCGGACTATCCAAAACGATAGTCAACATGCCGGACTATCCAAAACGATAGTCATCATGCCGGACTATCCAAAACGATAGTCCCATGCCGGACTATCCAAAACGATAGTCCCCATGCCGGACTATCCAAAACGATAGTCCCCATGCCGGACTATCCAAAACGATAGTCCCCATGCCGGACTATCCAAAACGATAGTCCCCATGCCGGACTATCCAAAACGATAGTCCCCATGCCGGACTATCCAAAACGATAGTCTCCATGTCGGACTATCCAAAACGATAGTCACCATTTCGGACTATCAAAAACGATAGTCCTTATGCCGGACTATCTAAAACGATAGTCCCCATGCCTAGCTATCCAAAACGATAGTCCTTATGCCGGACTATCCAAAACGATAGTCCCTATGCCGGACTATCCAAAACGATAGTTCCAATGCCGGACTATCCAAAACGATAGTCCCCATGCCGGACTATCCAAAACGATAGTCCCCATGCCGGACTATCCAAAACGATAGTCCTCATGCCGGACAATCCAAAACGATAGTCCCAGTGCCGGACTATCCAAAACAATAGTCCCCCATGTCGGACTATCAAAAACGATAGTCCCCATGCCGGAATATCCAAAACGATAGTCCCCATTTCGGACTATCCAAAACGATAGTCCCCATGCCGGACTATCCAAAACGATAGTACTTATGCCGGACTATCTAAAACGATAGTCCCCATGCCGGACTATCCAAAACGATAGTCCCAATGCCGGACTATCCAAAACGATATTCCCCACGCCGGACTATCCAAAACGATAGTCCCCATGCCGGACTATCCAAAACGATAGTCCCCATGCCGCACTATACAAAACGATAGTCCCCATGCCGGACTATCCAAAACGATAGTCCCCATGCCGGACTATCCAAAACGATAGTCCCCATGTCGGACTTTCCAAAACGATAGTCATCATTTCGGACTATCCAAAACGATAGTCCTTATGCGGACTATCTAAAACGATAGTCCCCATGCCGGACTATCCAAAACGATAGTCCCCATGCCGGACTATCCAAAACGATAGTGCCCATGCCGGACTATCCAAAACGATAGTCCTCATGCCGGACTATCCAAAACGATAGTCCCCATGCCGGACTATCCAAAACGATTGTCCCAATGCTGGACTATCCAAAACGATAGTCCTTATGCCGGACTATTAAAAACCGATAGTCCCCATGCCGGACTATCCAAAACGATAGTCCCCATGCCGGACTATCCAAAACGATAGTCCCCTTTCCGGACTATCCAAAACGATAGTCCCCATGCCGGACTATCCAAAACGATAGTCATCATTTCGGACAATCCAAAACGATAGTCCTTATGCCGGACTATGTAAAACGATAGTCCCCATGCCGGACTATCCAAAACGATTGTCCCCATGCGGACTATCCAAAACGATAGTCCCCATGTCGGACTATCCAAAACGATAGTCATCATTTCGGACAATCCAAAACGATAGTCCTTATGCCGGACTATGTAAAACGATAGTCCCCATGCCGGACTATCCAAAACGATAGTCCCTATGCCGGACTATCCAAAACGATAGTTCAAATGCCGGACTATCCAAAACGATAGTCCCCATGCCGGACTATCCGAAACGATAGTCCCCATGCCGGACTATCCAAAACGATAGTCCCCATGCCGGACTATCCAAAACGATAGTCCCAGTGCCTGACTAGCCAAAACGATAGTCCCCATGTCGGACTATCAACGATAGTCCCCCATGCCGGACTATCCAAAACGATAGTCCTCATGCCGGACTATCCAAAACGATAGTCCTCATGCCGGACTATCCAAAACGATAGTCCCCATGTCGGACTATCCAAAACGATAGTCCCCATGCCGGACTATCCAAAAAGATTGTCCCAATGCTGGACTATACAAAACGGTAGTCCTTATGTCGGACTATTAAAAACGATAGTCCCTATGCCGGACTCTCCAAAACGATAGTCCCCATGCCGGACTATCCAAAACGATAGTCCCCATGCCGGACTATCCAAAACGATAGTCCCCATGCCGGACTATCCAAAACGATAGTCCTCATGCCGGACTATCAAAAACGATAGTCCCCATGCCGGAGTATCCAAAACGATAGTCCCCATGTCGGACTATCCAAAACGATAGTCATCATTTCGGACAATCCAAAACGATAGTCCTTATGCCGGACTATGTAAAACGATAGTCCCCATGCCGGACTATCCAAAACGATAGTCCCTATGCCGGACTATCCAAAACGATAGTTCAAATGCCGGACTATCCAAAACGATAGTCCCCATGCCGGACTATCCGAAACGATAGTCCCCATTCCGGACTATCCAAAACGATAGTCCCCATGCCGGACTATCCAAAACGATAGTCCCAGTGCCTGACTAGCCAAAACGATAGTCCCCATGTCGGACTATCAAAAACGATAGTCCCCATGCCGGACTATCCAAAACGATAGTCCCCATGCTGGACTATCCAAAACGATAGTCCCCATGCCGGACTATCCAAAACGATAGTCCCCATGTCGGACTATCCAAACGATAGACCCCATGCCGGACTATCCAAAACGATAGTCCCCATGCCGGACTATCCAAAACGATAGTCCTTATGCCGGACTATACAAAACGATAGTCCCCATGCCGGACCATCCAAAACGATAGTCTCAACGCGGACTATCCAAAAAGATAGTCCCCATGTCGGACTATCCAAAACGATAGTCCCTATGCCGAACTATCCAAAACGATAGTCCCCATGCTGGACTATCAAAAACGATAGTCCCCAAGCCGGAATATCCAAAACGATAGTCCCCATGTCGGACTATCCAAAACGATAGTCCCCATGCCGGACTATCCAAAACGATAGTCCCCATGCCGGAATATCCAAAACGATAGTCCCCATGCCTAGCTATCCAAAACGATAGTCCTTATGCCGGACTATCCAAAACGATAGTCCCTATGCCGGACTATCCAAAACGATAGTTCCAATGCCGGACTATCCAAAACGATAGTCCCCATGCCGGACTATCCAAAACGATAGTCCCCATGCCGGACTATCCAAAACGATAGTCCTCATGCCGGACAATCCAAAACGATAGTCCCAGTGCCGGACTATCCAAAACAATAGTCCCCATGTCGGACTATCAAAAACGATAGTCCCCATGCCGGAATATCCAAAACGATAGTCCCCATTTCGGACTATCCAAAACGATAGTCCCCATGCCGGACTATCCAAAACGATAGTACTTATGCCGGACTATCTAAAACGATAGTCCCCATGCCGGACTATCCAAAACGATAGTCCCAATGCCGGACTATCCAAAACCATATTCCCCACGCCGGACTATCCAAAACGATAGTCCCCATGCCGGACTATCCAAAACGATAGTCCCCATGCCGCACTATACAAAACGATAGTCCCATGCCGGACTATCCAAAAACGATAGTCCCCATGCCGGACTATCCAAAACGATAGTCCCCATGTCGGACTTTCCAAAACGATAGTCATCATTTCGGACTATCCAAAACGATAGTCCTTATGCCGGACTATCTAAAACGATAGTCCCCATGCCGGACTATCCAAAACGATAGTCCCCATGCCGGACTATCCAAAACGATAGTGCCCATGCCGGACTATCCAAAACGATAGTCCTCATGCCGGACTATCCAAAACGATAGTCCCCATGCCGGACTATCCAAAACGATTGTCCCAATGCTGGACTATCCAAAACGATAGTCCTTATGCCGGACTATTAAAAACGATAGTCCCCATGCCGGACTATCCAAAACGATAGTCCCCATGCCGGACTATCCAAAACGATAGTCCCCTTTCCGGACTATCCAAAACGATAGTCCCCATGCCGGACTATCCAAAACGATAGTCATCATTTCGGACAATCCAAAACGATAGTCCTTATGCCGGACTATGTAAAACGATAGTCCCCATGCCGGACTATCCAAAACGATTGTCCCCATGCCGGACTATCCAAAACGATAGTCCCCATGTCGGACTATCCAAAACGATAGTCATCATTTCGGACAATCCAAAACGATAGTCCTTATGCCGGACTATGTAAAACGATAGTCCCCATGCCGGACTATCCAAAACGATAGTCCCTATGCCGGACTATCCAAAACGATAGTTCAAATGCCGGACTATCCAAAACGATAGTCCCCATGCCGGACTATCCGAAACGATAGTCCCCATGCCGGACTATCCAAAACGATAGTCCCCATGCCGGACTATCCAAAACGATAGTCCCAGTGCCTGACTAGCCAAAACGATAGTCCCCATGTCGGACTATCAAAAACGATAGTCCCCATGCCGGACTATCCAAAACGATAGTCCTCATGCCGGACTATCCAAAACGATAGTCCTCATGCCGGACTATCCAAAACGATAGTCCCCATGTCGGACTATCCAAAACGATAGTCCCCATGCCGGACTATCCAAAAGATTGTCCCAATGCTGGACTATACAAAACGGTAGTCCTTATGTCGGACTATTAAAAACGATAGTCCCTATGCCGGACTCTCCAAAACGATAGTCCCCATGCCGGACTATCCAAAACGATAGTCCCCATGCCGGACTATCCAAAACGATAGTCCCCATGCCGGACTATCCAAAACGATAGTCCTCATGCCGGACTATCAAAAACGATAGTCCCCATGCCGGAGTATCCAAAACGATAGTCCCCATGTCGGACTATCCAAAACGATAGTCATCATTTCGGACAATCCAAAACGATAGTCCTTATGCCGGACTATGTAAAACGATAGTCCCCATGCCGGACTATCCAAAACGATAGTCCCTATGCCGGACTATCCAAAACGATAGTTCAAATGCCGGACTATCCAAAACGATAGTCCCCATGCCGGACTATCCGAAACGATAGTCCCCATGCCGGACTATCCAAAACGATAGTCCCCATGCCGGACTATCCAAAACGATAGTCCCAGTGCCTGACTAGCCAAAACGATAGTCCCCATGTCGGACTATCAAAAACGATAGTCCCCATGCCGGACTATCCAAAACGATAGTCCCCATGCTGGACTATCCAAAACGATAGTCCCCATGCCGGACTATCCAAAACGATAGTCCCCATGTCGGACTATCCAAACGATAGACCCCATGCCGGACTATCCAAAACGATAGTCCCCATGCCGGACTATCCAAAACGATAGTCCTTATGCCGGACTATACAAAACGATAGTCCCCATGCCGGACCATCCAAAACGATAGTCTCAACGCGGACTATCCAAAAAGATAGTCCCCATGTCGGACTATCCAAAACGATAGTCCCTATGCCGAACTATCCAAAACGATAGTCCCCATGCTGGACTATCAAAAACGATAGTCCCCAAGCCGGAATATCCAAAACGATAGTCCCCATGTCGGACTATCCAAAACGATAGTCCCCATGCCGGACTATCCAAAACGATAGTCCCCATGCCGGAATATCCAAAACGATAGTCCCCATGCCGAAATATCCAAAATGATAGTCCCCATGCCGGACTATCCAAAACGATAGTCCCAATGCCGGACTATCCAAAACGATAGTCCTTTTGCCGGACTATCTAAAACGATACACCCCATGCCGGACTATCCAAAACGATAGTCCCCATGCCGGACTATCCAAAACGATAGTCCCCATGCCGGACTATCCAAAACGATAGTCCCAATGCTGGACAATCCAAAACGATAGTCCTTATGCCGGACTATTAAAAACGATAGTCCCCATGCCGGACTATCCAAAACGATAGTCCCCATGCCGGACTATCCAAAACGATAGTCCCCATGCCGGACTATCCAAAACGATAGTCCCCATGTCGGACTATCCAAAATGATAGTCACCATTTCGGACTATCCAAAACGATAGTCCTTATGCCGGACTATCTAAAACGATAGTCCCCATGCCGGACTATCCAAAACGATAGTCCCCATGCCGGACTATCCAAAACGATAGTCCCCATGCCGGACTATCCAAAACGATAGTCCTCATGCCGGACTATCAAAAACGATAGTCCCCATGCCGGACTATCCAAAACGATAGTCCCCATGTCGGACTATCTAAAACGATAGTCATCATTTCGGACAATCCAAAACGATAGTCCTTATGCCGGACTATGTAAAACGATAGTCCCCATGCCGGACTATCCAAAACGATAGTCCCTATGCCGGACTATCCAAAACGATAGTTCAAATGCCGGACTATCCAAAACGATAGTCCCCATGCCGGACTATCCAAAACGATAGTCCCCATGCCGGACTATCCAAAACGATAGTCCCCATGCCGGACTATCCAAAACGATAGTCCCAGTGCCGGACTAGCCAAAACGATAGTCCCCATGTCGGATATCAAAAACGATAGTCCCCATGCCGGACTATCCAAAACGATAGTCCCCATGCTGGACTATCCAAAACGATAGTCCCCATGCCGGACTATCCAAAACGATAGTCCCCATGTCGGACTATCCAAACGATAGTCCCCATGCCGGACTATCCAAATCGATAGTCCCCATGCCGGACTATCCAAAACGATAGTCCCCATGCCGGACTATACAAAACGATAGTCCCCATGCCGGACCATCCAAAACGATAGTCTCAACGCGGACTATCCAAAACGATAGTCCCCATGTCGGACTATCCAAAACGATAGTCCCTATGCCGAACTATCCAAAACGATAGTCCCCATGCCGGACTATCAAAAACGATAGTCCCCAAGCCGGAATATCCAAAACGATAGTCCTCATGTCGGACTATCCAAAACGATAGTCCCCATGCCGGACTATCCAAAACGATAGTCCCCATGCCGGACTATCCAAAACGATAGTCCCCATGCCGAAATATCCAAAATGATAGTCCCCATGCCGGACTATCCAAAACGATAGTCCCAATGCCGGACTATCCAAAACGATAGTCCTTTTGCCGGACTATCTAAAACGATACACCCCATGCCGGACTATCCAAAACGATAGTCCCCATGCCGGACTATCCAAAACGATAGTCCCCATGCCGGACTATCCAAAACGATAGTCCCAATGCTGGACAATCCAAAACGATAGTCCTTATGCCGGACTATTAAAAACGATAGTCCCCATGCCGGACTATCCAAAACGATAGTCCCCATGCCGGACTATCCAAAACGATAGTCCCCATGCCGGACTATCCAAAACGATAGTCCCCATGTCGGACTATCCAAAATGATAGTCACCATTTCGGACTATCCAAAACGATAGTCCTTATGCCGGACTATCTAAAACGATAGTCCCTATGCCGAACTATCCAAAACGATAGTCCCAATGCCGGACTATCCAAAACGATAGTCCCCATGTTGAACTATCCAAAACGATAGTCCCCATGTTGAACTATCCAAAACGATAGTCCTCATGCCGGACTATCGAAAACGATAGTCCCCATGCCGGACTATCCAAAACGATAGTCCCCATGTCGGACTATCAAAAATCATTATCCCCATGTCGGACTATCAAAAATGATAGTCCCCATGCCGGACTATCCAAAACGATAGTCCCCATGCCGGACTATCCAAAACGATAGTTCCCATGCCGGACTATCCAAAACGGTAGTCCCCATGCCGGACTATCCAAAACGATAGTCAACATGCCGGACTATCCAAAACGATAGTCAACATGCCGGACTATCCAAAACGATAGTCAACATTCCGGACTATCCAAAACGATAGTCATCATGCCGGACTATCCAAAACGATAGTCCCATGCCGGACTATCCAAAACGATAGTCCCCATGCCGGACTATCCAAAACGATAGTCCCCATGCCGGACTATCCAAAACGATAGTCCCCATGCCGGACTATCCAAAACGATAGTCCCCATGCCGGACTATCCAAAACGATAGTCCCCATGCCGGACTATCCAAAACGATAGTCCCCATGTCGGACTATCCAAAACGATAGTCACCATTTCGGACTATCAAAAACGATAGTCCTTATGCCGGACTATCTAAAACGATAGTCCCCATGCCTAGCTATCCAAAACGATAGTCCTTATGCCGGACTATCCAAAACGATAGTCCCTATGCCGGACTATCCAAAACGATAGTTCCAATGCCGGACTATCCAAAACGATAGTCCCCATGCCGGACTATCCAAAACGATAGTCCCCATGCCGGACTATCCAAAACGATAGTCCCCATGCCGGACTATCCAAAACGATAGTCCCCATGCCGGACTATCCAAAACGATAGTCCCCATGCCGGACTATCCAAAACGATAGTCCCCATGCCGGACTATCCAAAACGATAGTCCTCATGCCGGACAATCCAAAACGATAGTCCCAGTGCCGGACTATCCAAAACAATAGTCCCCATGTCGGACTATCAAAAACGATAGTCCCCATGCCGGACTATACAAAACGATAGTCCCCATGTTGAACTATCCAAAACGATAGTCCCCATGTTGAACTATCCAAAACGATAGTCCACATGCCGGACTATCGAAAACGATAGTCCCCATGCCGGACTATCCAAAACGATAGTCCCCATGTCGGACTATCAAAAATCATTATCCCCATGTCGGACTATCAAAAATGATAGTCCCCATGCCGGACTATCCAAAACGATAGTCCCCATGCCGGACTATCCAAAACCATAGTCCCCATGCCGGACTATCCAAAACGATAGTCAACATGCCGGACTATCCAAAACGATAGTCAACATGCCGGACTATCCAAAACGATAGTCAACATGCCGGACTATCCAAAACGATAGTCATCATGCCGGACTATCCAAAACGATAGTCCCATGCCGGACTATCCAAAACGATAGTCCCCATGCCGGACTATCCAAAACGATAGTCCCCATGCCGGACTATCCAAAACGATAGTCCCCATGCCGGACTATCCAAAACGATAGTCCCCATGCCGGACTATCCAAAACGATAGTCCCCATGCCGGACTATCCAAAACGATAGTCTCCATGTCGGACTATCCAAAACGATAGTCACCATTTCGGACTATCAAAAACGATAGTCCTTATGCCGGACTATCTAAAACGATAGTCCCCATGCCTAGCTATCCAAAACGATAGTCCTTATGCCGGACTATCCAAAACGATAGTCCCTATGCCGGACTATCCAAAACGATAGTTCCAATGCCGGACTATCCAAAACGATAGTCCCCATGCCGGACTATCCAAAACGATAGTCCCCATGCCGGACTATCCAAAACGATAGTCCTCATGCCGGACAATCCAAAACGATAGTCCCAGTGCCGGACTATCCAAAACAATAGTCCCCATGTCGGACTATCAAAAACGATAGTCCCCATGCCGGAATATCCAAAACGATAGTCCCCATTTCGGACTATCCAAAACGATAGTCCCCATGCCGGACTATCCAAAACGATAGTACTTATGCCGGACTATCTAAAACGATAGTCCCCATGCCGGACTATCCAAAACGATAGTCCCCATGCCGAACTATACAAAACGATAGTCCCCATGCCGGACTATCCAAAACGATAGTCCCCATGCCGGACTATCCAAAACGATAGTCCCCATGTCGGACTTTCCAAAACGATAGTCATCATTTCGGACTATCCAAAACGATAGTCCTTATGCCGGACTATCTAAAACGATAGTCCCCATGCCGGACTATCCAAAACGATAGTCCCCATGCCGGACTATCCAAAACGATAGTCCCCATGCCGGACTATCCAAAACGATAGTCCTCATGCCGGACTATCCAAAACGATAGTCCCCATGCCGGACTATCCAAAACGATTGTCCCAATGCTGGACTATCCAAAACGATAGTCCTTATGCCGGACTATTAAAAACGATAGTCCCCATGCCGGACTATCCAAAACGATAGTCCCCATGCCGGACTATCCAAAACGATAGTCCCCATGCCGGACTATCCAAAACGATAGTCCCCTTTCCGGACTATCCAAAACGATAGTCCCCATGCCGGACTATCCAAAACGATAGTCATCATTTCGGACAATCCAAAACGATAGTCCTTATGCCGGACTATGTAAAACGATAGTCCCCATGCCGGACTATCCAAAACGATTGTCCCCATGCCGGACTATCCAAAACGATAGTCCCCATGTCGGACTATCCAAAACGATAGTCATCATTTCGGACAATCCAAAACGATAGTCCTTATGCCGGACTATGTAAAACGATAGTCCCCATGCCGGACTATCCAAAACGATAGTCCCTATGCCGGACTATCCAAAACGATAGTTCAAATGCCGGACTATCCAAAACGATAGTCCCCATGCCGGACTATCCGAAACGATAGTCCAAATGCCGGACTATCCAAAACGATAGTCCCCATGCCGGACTATCCAAAACGATAGTCCCAGTGCCTGACTAGCCAAAACGATAGTCCCCATGTCGGACTATCAAAAACGATAGTCCCCATGCCGGACTATCCAAAACGATAGTCCTCATGCCGGACTATCCAAAACGATAGTCCTCATGCCGGACTATCCAAAACGATAGTCCCCATGTCGGACTATCCAAAACGATAGTCCCCATGCCGGACTATCCAAAAAGATTGTCCCAATGCTGGACTATACAAAACGGTAGTCCTTATGTCGGACTATTAAAAACGATAGTCCCTATGCCGGACTCTCCAAAACGATAGTCCCCATGCCGGACTATCCAAAACGATAGTCCCCATGCCGGACTATCCAAAACGATAGTCCCCATGCCGGACTATCCAAAACGATAGTCCTCATGCCGGACTATCAAAAACGATAGTCCCCATGCCGGACTATCCAAAACGATAGTCCCCATGTCGGACTATCCAAAACGATAGTCATCATTTCGGACAATCCAAAACGATAGTCCTTATGCCGGACTATGTAAAACGATAGTCCCCATGCCGGACTATCCAAAACGATAGTCCCTATGCCGGACTATCCAAAACGATAGTTCAAATGCCGGACTATCCAAAACGATAGTCCCCATGCCGGACTATCCGAAACGATAGTCCCCATGCCGGACTATCCAAAACGATAGTCCCCATGCCGGACTATCCAAAACGATAGTCCCAGTGCCTGACTAGCCAAAACGATAGTCCCCATGTCGGACTATCAAAAACGATAGTCCCCATGCCGGACTATCCAAAACGATAGTCCCCATGCTGGACTATCCAAAACGATAGTCCCCATGCCGGACTATCCAAAACGATAGTCCCCATGTCGGACTATCCAAACGATAGACCCCATGCCGGACTATCCAAAACGATAGTCCCCATGCCGGACTATCCAAAACGATAGTCCTTATGCCGGACTATACAAAACGATAGTCCCCATGCCGGACCATCCAAAACGATAGTCTCAACGCGGACTATCCAAAACGATAGTCCCCATGTCGGACTATCCAAAACGATAGTCCCTATGCCGAACTATCCAAAACGATAGTCCCCATGCTGGACTATCAAAAACGATAGTCCCCAAGCCGGAATATCCAAAACGATAGTCCCCATGTCGGACTATCCAAAACGATAGTCCCCATGCCGGACTATCCAAAACGATAGTCCCCATGCCGGAATATCCAAAACGATAGTCCCCATGCCGAAATATCCAAAATGATAGTCCCCATGCCGGACTATCCAAAACGATAGTCCCAATGCCGGACTATCCAAAACGATAGTCCTTTTGCCGGACTATCTAAAACGATACACCCCATGCCGGACTATCCAAAACGATAGTCCCCATGCCGGACTATCCAAAACGATAGTCCCCATGCCGGACTATCCAAAACGATAGTCCCAATGCTGGACAATCCAAAACGATAGTCCTTATGCCGGACTATTAAAAACGATAGTCCCCATGCCGGACTATCCAAAACGATAGTCCCCATGCCGGACTATCCAAAACGATAGTCCCCATGCCGGACTATCCAAAACGATAGTCCCCATGTCGGACTATCCAAAATGATAGTCACCATTTCGGACTATCCAAAACGATAGTCCTTATGCCGGACTATCTAAAACGATAGTCCCTATGCCGGACTATCCAAAACGATAGTCCCAATGCCGGACTATCAAAAACGATAGTCCCCATGTTGAACTATCCAAAACGATAGTCCCCATGTTGAACTATCCAAAACGATAGTCCCCATGCCGGACTATCGAAAACGATAGTCCCCATGCCGGACTATCCAAAACGATAGTCCCCATGTCGGACTATCAAAAATCATTATCCCCATGTCGGACTATCAAAAATGATAGTCCCCATGCCGGACTATCCAAAACGATAGTCCCCATGCCGGACTATCCAAAACGATAGTCCCCATGCCGGACTATCCAAAACGGTAGTCCCCATGCCGGACTATCCAAAACGATAGTCAACATGCCGGACTATCCAAAACGATAGTCAACATGCCGGACTATCCAAAACGATAGTCAACATTCCGGACTATCCAAAACGATAGTCATCATGCCGGACTATCCAAAACGATAGTCCCATGCCGGACTATCCAAAACGATAGTCCCCATGCCGGACTATCCAAAACGATAGTCCCCATGCCGGACTATCCAAAACGATAGTCCCCATGCCGGACTATCCAAAACGATAGTCCCCATGCCGGACTATCCAAAACGATAGTCCCCATGCCGGACTATCCAAAACGATAGTCCCCATGTCGGACTATCCAAAACGATAGTCACCATTTCGGACTATCAAAAACGATAGTCCTTATGCCGGACTATCTAAAACGATAGTCCCCATGCCTAGCTATCCAAAACGATAGTCCTTATGCCGGACTATCCAAAACGATAGTCCCTATGCCGGACTATCAAAAACGATAGTTCCAATGCCGGACTATCCAAAACGATAGTCCCCATGCCGGACTATCCAAAACGATAGTCCCCATGCCGGACTATCCAAAACGATAGTCCCCATGCCGGACTATCCAAAACGATAGTCCCCATGCCGGACTATCCAAAACGATAGTCCCCATGCCGGACTATCCAAAACGATAGTCCCCATGTCGGACTATCAAAAACGATAGTCCCCATGCCGGACTATCCAAAACGATAGTCCTCATGCCGGACTATCCAAAACGATAGTCCTCATGCCGGACTATCCAAAACGATAGTCCCCATGTCGGACTATCCAAAACGATAGTCCCCATGCCGGACTATCCAAAAAGATTGTCCCAATGCTGGACTATACAAAACGGTAGTCCTTATGTCGGACTATTAAAAACGATAGTCCCTATGCCGGACTCTCCAAAACGATAGTCCCCATGCCGGACTATCCAAAACGATAGTCCCCATGCCGGACTATCCAAAACGATAGTCCCCATGCCGGACTATCCAAAACGATAGTCCCCATGCCGCACTATACAAAACGATAGTCCCCATGCCGGACTATCCAAAACGATAGTCCCCATGCCGGACTATCCAAAACGATAGTCCTTATGCCGGACTATCTAAAACGATAGTCCCCATGCCGGACTATCCAAAACGATAGTCCCCATGCCGGACTATCCAAAACGATAGTCCCCATGCCGGACTATCCAAAACGATAGTCCCAATGCTGGACTATCCAAAACGATAGTCCTTATGCCGGACTATTAAAAACGATAGTCCCCATGCCGGACTATCCAAAACGATAGTCCCCATGCCGGACTATCCAAAACGATAGTCCCCTTTCCGGACTATCCAAAACGATAGTCCCCATGCCAGACTATCCAAAACGATAGTCCTAATGCCGGACTATCCAAAACGATAGTCCCCATGTCGGACTATCCAAAACGATAGTCCACATGCCGGACTATCCAAAACGATTGTCCCCATGCCGGACTATCCAAAACGATAGTCCCCATGCCCGACTATACAAAACGAAAGTTCCCATGCCGGACTATCCAAAACGATAGTCAACATGCCGGACTATCCAAAACGATAGTCCCAATGCCGGACTATCCAAAACGATAGTCCCCATGTTGGACTATCCAAAACGATAGTCTCCAAGACGTATTATCCAAAACGATAGTCCCCATGCCGGACTATCCAAAACGATAGTCCCCATGCAGGACTATCCAAAATGATAGTCCCAATGACGGCCTATCCAAAACGATAGTCCCCATGTCGGACTATTAAAAATGATAGTCCCCATGATGGACTATCCAAAACGATAGTCCCCATGCCGGACTATCCAAAACGATAGTCCCCATGCCTGACTATCCAAAACGATAGTCCCCATGCCTGACTATCCAAAACGATAGTCCTCATGCAGGACTATCCAAAACGATAGTCCTTGTGCCTGACTATCCAAAACGATAGTCCCCATGCCGGACTATCCAAAAAGATAGTCCCAATGCTGGACTATCCAAAACGATAGTCCTTATGCCGGACTATCCAAAACGATAGTCCCAATGCCGGACTATCCAATACGATAGTCCCCATGCCGGACTATCCAAAACGATCGTCCCAATGCCGGACTATCCAAAACGATAGTCCCAATGCCGGACTATCCAAAACAATAGTCCCCCTGCCGGACTATCCAAAACGATAGTCCCAATGTCAGACTATCCAAAACGATTGTCCCCATGCCGGACTATCCAAAACGATAGTCCCCATGCCGGACTATCCAAAACGATAGTTTCCATGCCGGACCATCCAAAACAATAGTCCCAATGCCGGACTATCCAAAACGATAGTCCCAATGCCGGACTATCCAAAACGATAGTCCCAATGCCGGACTATCCAAAACGATAGTCCCCATGTCGGACTATCCAAAACGATAGTCCCGATGCCGGACTATCCAAAACGATAGTCCTCCCGCCGGACTATCCAAAACGATAGTCCCCATGCCGGACAATCCAAAACGATAGTCCCCATGTCGGACTATCCAAAACGATGATCCCTATGCCGGACTATCCAAAACGATAGCCCCGATGTCGGACTATCCAAAACGATAGTCCCCATGCCGGACTATCCAAATAGATAGTCCCTATGCCGGACTATCCAAAACGATAGTCCCCATGCCGGACTATCCAAAACGATAGTCCCCATGCCGGACCTTCAAAACGATAGTCCCCAAGCAGGACTATCCAAAACGATAGTCCCCATGCCGGACCTTCAAAACGATAGTCCCCAAGCAGGACTATCCAAAACGATAGTCCCAATGCCGGACTATCCAAAACGATAGTCCCCATGTCGGACTATCCAAAACGATAGTCCCCATGCTGGACTATCCAAAACGATAGTCCCCATGGCGGACTATCTAAAACGATAGTCCCCATGCCGGACTATCAAAAACGATAGTCCCCATGCCGGACTATCCAAAACGATAGTCCCCATGCTGGACTATCCAAAACGATAGTCCCCATGGCGGACTATCCAAAACGATAGTCCCCATGCCAGACTATCCAAAACGATAGTCCCCATGCCGGACTATCCAAAACGATAGTCCCTATGCTGGACTATCCAAAACGATAGTCCTTATGCCGGACTATTAAAAACGATAGTCCCCATGCCGGACTATCCAAAACGATAGTCCCCATGCCGGACTATCCAAAACGATAGTCCCCATGCCGGACTATCCAAAACGATAGTCCCCATGCCGGACTATCCAAAACGATAGTCCCCATGCCGGACTATCCAAAACGATAGTCCCCATGGCGGACTATCCAAAACGATAGTCCCCATGCCGGACTATCCAAAACGATACTCCCCATGTCGGACTATCCAAAACGATAGTCACCATTTCGGACTATCCAAAACGATAGTCCTTATGCCGGACTATCTAAAACGATAGTCCCCATGCCGGACTATACAAAACGATAGTCCTTATGCCGGACTATCCAAAACGATAGTCCCTATGCCGGACTATACAAAACGATAGTTCCAATGCCGGACTATCCAAAACGATAGTCCCCATGCCGGACTATCCAAAACGATAGTCCCCATGCCGGACTATCCAAAACGATAGTCCCCATGCCGGACTATCCAAAACGATAGTCCCCATGCCGGACAATCCAAAACGATAGTCCTAGTGCCGGACTATCCAAAACAATAGTCCCCATGTCGGACTATCCAAAACGATAGTCCCCATGCCGGACTATCCAAAACGATAGTCCCCATGCCGCACTATACAAAACGATAGTCCCCATGCCGGACTATCCAAAACGATAGTCCCCATGCCGGACTATCCAAAACGATAGTCCTTATGCCGGACTATCTAAAACGATAGTCCCCATGCCGGACTATCCAAAACGATAGTCCCCATGCCGGACTATCCAAAACGATAGTCCCCATGCCGGACTATCCAAAACGATAGTCCCAATGCTGGACTATCCAAAACGATAGTCCTTATGCCGGACTATTAAAAACGATAGTCCCCATGCCGGACTATCCAAAACGATAGTCCCCATGCCGGACTATCCAAAACGATAGTCCCCTTTCCGGACTATCCAAAACGATAGTCCCCATGCCAGACTATCCAAAACGATAGTCCCCATGTCGGACTATCCAAAACGATAGTCCACATGCCGGACTATCCAAAACGATTGTCCCCATGCCGGACTATCCAAAACGATAGTCCCCATGCCCGACTATACAAAACGAAAGTTCCCATGCCGGACTATCCAAAACGATAGTCAACATGCCGGACTATCCAAAACGATAGTCCCAATGCCGGACTATCCAAAACGATAGTCCCCATGTTGGACTATCCAAAACGATAGTCCCCATGCCGGACTATCCAAAACGATAGTCCCCATGCAGGACTATCCAAAATGTTAGTCCCAATGACGGCCTATCCAAAACGATAGTCCCCATGTCGGACTATTAAAAATGATAGTCCCCATGATGGACTATCCAAAACGATAGTCCCCATGCCGGACTATCCAAAACGATAGTCCCCATGCCTGACTATCCAAAACGATAGTCCCCATGCCTGACTATCCAAAACGATAGTCCTCATGCAGGACTATCCAAAACGATAGTCCTTGTGCCTGACTATCCAAAACGATAGTCCCCATGCCGGACTATCCAAAAAGATAGTCCCAATGCTGGACTATCCAAAACGATAGTCCTTATGCCGGACTATCCAAAACGATAGTCCCAATGCCGGACTATCCAATACGATAGTCCCCATGCCGGACTATCCAAAACGATCGTCCCAATGCCGGACTATCCAAAACGATAGTCCCAATGCCGGACTATCCAAAACAATAGTCCCCCTGCCGGACTATCCAAAACGATAGTCCCAATGTCAGACTATCCAAAACGATTGTCCCCATGCCGGACTATCCAAAACGATAGTCCCCATGCCGGACTATCCAAAACGATAGTTTCCATGCCGGACCATCCAAAACAATAGTCCCAATGCCGGACTATCCAAAACGATAGTCCCAATGCCGGACTATCCAAAACGATAGTCCCAATGCCGGACTATCCAAAACGATAGTCCCCATGTCGGACTATCCAAAACGATAGTCCCGATGCCGGACTATCCAAAACGATAGTCCTCCCGCCGGACTATCCAAAACGATAGTCCCCATGCCGGACAATCCAAAACGATAGTCCCCATGTCGGACTATCCAAAACGATGATCCCTATGCCGGACTATCCAAAACGATAGCCCCGATGTCGGACTATCCAAAACGATAGTCCCCATGCCGGACTATCCAAATAGATAGTCCCTATGCCGGACTATCCAAAACGATAGTCCCCATGCCGGACTATCCAAAACGATAGTCCCCATGCCGGACCTTCAAAACGATAGTCCCCAAGCAGGACTATCCAAAACGATAGTCCCCATGCCGGACCTTCAAAACGATAGTCCCCAAGCAGGACTATCCAAAACGATAGTCCCAATGCCGGACTATCCAAAACGATAGTCCCCATGTCGGACTATCCAAAACGATAGTCCCCATGCTGGACTATCCAAAACGATAGTCCCCATGGCGGACTATCTAAAACGATAGTCCCCATGCCGGACTATCAAAAACGATAGTCCCCATGCCGGACTATCCAAAACAATAGTCCCCATGCTGGACTATCCAAAACGATAGTCCCCATGCCGGACTATCCAAAACGATAGTCCCCATGCCAGACTATCCAAAACGATAGTCCCCATGCCGGACTATCCAAAACGATAGTCCCTATGCTGGACTATCCAAAACGATAGTCCTTATGCCGGACTATTAAAAACGATAGTCCCCATGCCGGACTATCCAAAACGATAGTCCCCATGCCGGACTATCCAAAACGATAGTCCCCATGCCGGACTATCCAAAACGATAGTCCCCATGCCGGACTATCCAAAACGATAGTCCCCATGCCGGACTATCCAAAACGATAGTCCCCATGGCGGACTATCCAAAACGATAGTCCCCATGCCGGACTATCCAAAACGATACTCCCCATGTCGGACTATCCAAAACGATAGTCACCATTTCGGACTATCCAAAACGATAGTCCTTATGCCGGACTATCTAAAACGATAGTCCCCATGCCGGACTATACAAAACGATAGTCCTTATGCCGGACTATCCAAAACGATAGTCCCTATGCCGGACTATACAAAACGATAGTTCCAATGCCGGACTATCCAAAACGATAGTCCCCATGCCGGACTATCCAAAACGATAGTCCCCATGCCGGACTATCCAAAACGATAGTCCCCATGCCGGACTATCCAAAACGATAGTCCCCATGCCGGACAATCCAAAACGATAGTCCTAGTGCCGGACTATCCAAAACAATAGTCCCCATGTCGGACTATCAAAAACGATAGTCCCCATGCCGGACTATCCAAAACGATAGTCCCCATTTCGGACTATCCAAAACGATAGTCCCCATGCCGGACTATCCAAAACGATAGTACTTATGCCGGACTATCTAAAACGATAGTCCCCATGCCGGACTATCCAAAACGATAGTCCCAATGCCGGACTATCCAAAACGATAGTCCCCATGTCGGACTATCCAAAACAATAGTCCCCACGCCGGACTATCCAAAACGATAGTCCCCATGCCGGACTATCCAAAACGATAGTCCCCATGCCGGACTATACAAAACGATAGTCCCCATGCCGGACTATCCAAAACGATAGTCCCCATGCCGGACTATCCAAAACGATAGTCCCCATGTCGGACTATCCAAAACGATAGTCATCATTTCGGACTATCCAAAACGATAGTACTTATGCCGGACTATTAAAAACGATAGTCCCCATGCCGGACTATCCAAAACGATAGTCCCCATGCCAGACTATCCAAAACGATAGTCCCCTTTCCGGACTATCCAAAACGATAGTCCCCATGGCGGACTATCCAAAACGATAGTCCCCATGCCGGACTATCCAAAACGATACTCCCCATGTCGGACTATCCAAAACGATAGTCACCATTTCGGACTATCCAAAACGATAGTCCCAATGCCGGACTATCCAAAACGATAGTCCCCATGTCGGACTATCCAAACGATAGTCCCCATGCCGGACTATCCAAAACGATAGTCCCCATGCCGGACTATCCAAAACGATAGTCCCCTTTCGGACTATCCAAAACGATAGTCCCCATGCCGGACTATCCAAAACGATAGTCCCCATGCCGGACTATCCAAAACGATAGTCCCCATGTCGGACTATCCAAAACGATAGTCACATTCGGACTATCCAAAACGATAGTCCTTATGCCGGACTATCTAAAACGATAGTTCCCATGCCGGACTATCCAAAACGATAGTCCTTATGCCGGACTATCCAAAACGATAGTCCCTATGCCGGACTATCCAAAACGATAGTTCCAATGCCGGACTATCCAAAACGATAGTCCCCATGCCGGACTATCCAAAACGATAGTCCCCCAAGCCGGACTATCCAAAACGATAGTCCCCATGCCGGACTATCCAAAACAATAGTCCCCATGCCGGACTATCCAAAACGATAGTCTACATGCCGGACTATCCAAAAACGATAGTCCCCATGCCGGACTATCCAAAACGATAGTCCCCATGCCGGACTATCCAAAACGAATGTCCCAATGCCGGACTATCCAAAACGATAGTCCCCATGTTGGACTATCCAAAACGATAGTCTCCATGCCGGACTATCCAAAACGATAGTCCCCATGCCGGACTATCCAAAACGATAGTCCCCATGCAGGACTATCCAAAACGATAGTCCTAATGCCGGACTATCCAAAACGATAGTCCCCATGTCGGACTATCCAAAATGACAGTCCCAATGCCGGACTATCCAAAACGATAGTCCCCATGCCGGATTATCCAAAACGATAGTCCCCATGCCTGACTATCCAAAACGATAGTCCCCATGCCTGACTATCCAAAACTTTAGTCTCCATGCAGGACTATCCAAAACGATAGTCCTTGTGACTGACTATCCAAAACTATAGTCCCCATACCGGACTATCCAAAACGATAGTCCCAATGATGGACTATCCAAAACGATAGTCCTTATGCCGACCTATCCAAAACGATAGTCCCAATGCCGGACTATCCAAAACGATAGTCCCCATGCCGGACTATCCAAAACGATAGTCCCCATGCCGGACTATCCAAAACGATAGTCAATATGCCGGACTATCCAAAACGATAGTCCCAATGCCGGACTATCCGAAACGATTGTCTTCATGTCGGACTATCCAAAACGATAGTCAACATGCCGGACCATCCAAAACGATAGTCCCAATGCCGGACTATCCAAAACGATAGTCCCAATGCTGGACTATCCAAAACGATAGTCCTTATGCCGACCTATCCAAAACGATAGTCCCCATGCCGGACTATCCAAACGATCGTCCCAATGCCGGACTATCCAAAAACAATAGTCCCAATGCCGGACTATCCAAAACAATAGTCCCCCTTCCGGACTATCCAAAACGATAGTCCCCATGTCAGACTATCCAAAACGATTGTCCCCATGCCGGACTATCCAAAACGATAGTCCCCATGCCGGACTATCCAAAACGATAGTTTCCATGCCGGACTATCCAAAACGATAGTCAACATGCCGGACCATCCAAAACGATAGTCCCAATGCCGGACTATCCAAAACGATAGTCCCAATGCCGGACTATCCAAACGATAGTCCCCATGTCGGACTATCCAAAACGATGATCCCTATGCCGGACTATCCAAAACGATAGTCCCGATGTCGGACTATCCAAAACGATAGTCCCCATGCCGGACTATCCAAAAAGATAGTCCCTATGCCGGACTATCCAAAACGATAATCCCCATGCCGGACTATCCAAACGATAGTCTTCATGCCGGTACCTTCAAAACGATAGTCCCCAAGCAGGACTATCCAAAACGATAGTCCCAATGCCGGACTATCCAAAACGATAGTCCCCATGTCGGACTATCCAAAACGATAGTCCCCATGCTGGACTATCCAAAACGATAGTCCCCATGCCGGACTATCTAAAACGATAGTCCCCATGCCGGACTATCAAAAAACGATAGCCCCTATGCCGGACTATCCAAAACGATAGTCCCCATGCCGGACTATCCAAAACGATAGTCCCCATGCCGGACTATCCAAAACGATAGTCCCAATGCTGGACTATCCAAAACGATAGTCCTTATGCCGGACTATTAAAAACGATAGTCCCCATGCCGGACTATCCAAAACGATAGTCCCCATGCCGGACTATCTAAAACGATAGTCCCCATGCCGGACTATCCAAAACGATAGTCCCCATGCCGTCTATCCAAAACGATAGTCCCCATGCCGGACTATCTAAAACGATAGTCCCCATGCCGGACTATCCAAAACGATAGTCCTTATGCCGGACTATCCAAAACGATAGTCCCTATGCCGGACTATCCAAAACGATAGTTCCAATGCCGGACTATCCAAAACGATAGTCCCCATGCCGGATTATCCAAAACGATAGTCCCCATGCCGGACTATCCAAAACGATAGTCCCCATGCCGGACTATCCAAAACGATAGTCCCCATGCCGGACAATCCAAAACAATAGTCCCAGTGCCGGACTATCCAAAACAATAGTCCCCATGTCGGACTATCAAAAACGATAGTCCCCATGCCGGACTATCCAAAACGATAGTCCCCATTTCGGACTATCCAAAACGATAGTCCCCATGCCGGACTATCCAAAACGATAGTACTTATGCCGGACTATCTAAAAGGATAGTCCCCATGCCGGACTATCCAAAACGATAGTCCCAATGCCGGACTATCCAAAACGATAGTCCCCATGTCGGACTATCCAAAACAATAGTCCCCACGCCGGACTATCCAAAACGATAGTCCCCATGCCGGATTATCCAAAACGATAGTCCCCATGCCGGACTATACAAAACGATAGTCCCCATGCCGGACTATCCAAAACGATAGTCCCCATGCCGGACTATCCAAAACGATAGTCCCCATGTCGGACTATCCAAAACGATAGTCATCATTTCGGACTATCCAAAACGATAGTCCTTATGCCGGACTATCTAAAACGATAGTCCCCATGCCGGACTATCCAAAACGATAGTCCCCATGCCGGACTATCCAAAACGATAGTCCCCATGCCGGACTATCCAAAACGATAGTCCCCTTTCCGGACTATCCAAAACGATAGTCCCCATGCCGGACTATCCAAAACGATAGTCCCCATGCCGGACTATCCAAAACGATAGTCCCCATGTCGGACTATCCAAAACGATAGTCATCATTTCGGACTATCCAAAACGATAGTCCTTATGCCGGACTATCTAAAACGATAGTTCCCATGCCGGACTATCCAAAACGATAGTCCTTATGCCGGACTATCCAAAACGATAGTCCCTATGCCGGACTATCCAAAACGATAGTTCCAATGCCGGACTATCCAAAGAGATAGACCCCATGCCGGACTATCCAAAACGATAGTCCCAATGCCGGACTATCCAAAACGATAGTCCCCATGTCGGACTATCCAAACGATAGTCCCCATGCCAGACTATCCAAAACGATAGTCCCCATGCCGGACTATCCAAAACGATAGTCCCCATGCCGGACTATACAAAACGATAGTCCCCATGCCGGACTATCTAAAACGATAGTCTCAACGCGGACTATCCAAAACGATAGTCCCCATGTCGGACTATCCAAAACGATAGTCCCCAAGCCGGACTATCCAAAACGATAGTCCCCAAGCCGGACTATCCAAAACGATAGTCCCCATAACGGACTATCCAAAACGATAGTCCCCATGCCGGACTATCCAAAACGATAGTTCCCATGCCGGACTATCCAAAACGATAGTCCCCATGCCGAAATATCCAAAACGATAATAGTCCCTATGCCGGACTATCCGAAACGATAGTCCCCATGCCGGACTATCCAAAACGATAGTCCTTTTGCCGGACTATCTAAAACGATACACCCCATGCCGGACTATCTAAAACGATACACCCCATGCCGGACTATCCAAAACGATAGTCCCCATGCCGGACTATCCAAAACGATAGTCCCCAAGCCGGACTATCCAAAACGATAGTCCCCATGCCGGACTATCCAAAACAATAGTCCCCATGCCGGACTATCCAAAACGATAGTCTACATGCCGGACTATCCAAAACGATAGTCCCCATGCCGGACTATCCAAAACGATAGTCCCATGCGGACTATCCAAAACGAATGTCCCAATGCCGGACTATCTAAAACGATAGTCAACATGCCGGACTATCCAAAACGATAGTCCCAATGCCGGACTATTCAAAAAGATAGTCCCCATGTTGGACTATCCAAAACGATAGTCTCCATGCCGGACTATCCAAAACGATAGTCCCCATGCCGGACTATCCAAAACGATAGTCCCCATGCAGGACTATCCAAAACGATAGTCCTAATGCCGGACTATCCAGAACGATAGTCCCCATGTCGGACTATCCAAATTGACAGTCCCCATGCCGGACTATCCAAAACGATAGTCCCCATGCCGGACTATCCAAAACGATAGTCCCCATGCCTGACTATCCAAAACGATAGTCTCCATGCAGGACTATCCAAAACGATAGTCCTTGTGACTGACTATCCAAAACGATAGTCCCCATGCCGGACTATCCAAAACGATAGTCCCAATGCTGGACTATCCAAAACGATAGTCCTTATGCCGACCTATCCAAACGATAGTCCCAATGCCGGACTATCCAAAACGATAGTCCCCATGCCGGACTATCCAAAACGATAGTCCCCATGCCGGACTATCCAAAACGATAGTCAATATGCCGGACTATCCAAAACGATAGTCCCAATGCCGGACTATCTGAAACGATAGTCTTCATGTCGGACTATCCAAAACGATAGTCAACATGCCGGACCATCCAAAACGATAGTCCCAATGCCGGACTATCCAAAACGATAGTCCCAATGCTGGACTATCCAAAACGATAGTCCTTATGCCGACCTATCCAAAACGATAGTCCCCATGCCGGACTATCCAAAACGATCGTCCCAATGCCGGACTATCCAAAACAATAGTCCCAATGCCGGACTATCCAAAACAATAGTCCCCCTGCCGGACTATCCAAAACAATAGTCCCCATGTCAGACTATCCAAATCGATTGTCCCCATGCCGGACTATCCAAAACGATAGTCCCCATGCCGGACTATCCAAAACGATAGTTTCCATGCCGGACTATCCAAAACGATAGTCAACATGCCGGACCATCCAAAACGATAGTCCCAATGCCGGACTATCCAAAACGATAGTCCCTATGTCGGACTATCCAAAACGATAGTCCCGATGCCGGACTATCTAAAACGATAGTCCTCCCACCGGACTATCCAAAACGATAGTCCCCATGCCGGACAATCCAAACCGATAGTCCCCATGTCGGACTATCCAAAACAATTGTCCCTATGCCGGACTATCCAAAACGGTAGTCCCGATGTCGGACTATCCAAAACGTTAGTCCCCATGCCGGACTATCCAAAACGATAGTCCCCATGCCGGACTATCCAAAACGATAGTCCCCATACCGGACTATCCAAAACGATAGTCCCCATGCCAGACTATCCAAAACGATAGACCCCATGCCGGACCTTCAAAACGATAGTCCCCAAGCAGGACTATCCAAAACGATAGTCCCAATGCCGGACTATCCAAAACGATAGTCCCCATGCCGGACTATCCAAAACGATAGTCCCCATGCCGGACTATCTAAAACGATAGTCCACATGCCGGACTATCAAAAACGATAGTCCCCATGCCGGACTATCCAAAACGATAGTCCCCATGCCGGACTATCCAAAACGATAGTCCCCATGCCGGACTATCCAAAACGATAGTCCCCATGCCGGACTATCCAAAACAATAGTTCCCATGCCGGACTATCCAAAACGATAGTCCCTATGCCGGACTATCAAAAACGATAGTCCCCATGCCGGACTATCCAAAACGATAGTCCCAATGTTGGACTATCCAAAACGATAGTCCTTATGCCGGACTATTAAAAACGATAGGGCCCATGTCGGACTATCCAAAACGATAGTCACCATTTCGGACTATCCAAAACGATAGTCCTTATGCCGGACTATCCAAAACGATAGTTCCAATGCCGGACTATCCAAAACGATAGTCCCCATGCCGGACTATCCAAAACGATAGTCCCCATGCCGGACTATCCAAAACGATAGTCCCCATGCCGGACTATCCAAAACGATAGTCCCCATGCCGGACTATACAAAACGATAGTCCCCATGTCGGACTATCAAAAAAGATAGTCCCCATGCCGGACTATCTAAAACGATAGTCCCCATTTCGGACTATCCAAAACGATAGTCCCCATGCCGGACTATCCAAAACGATAGTACTTATGCCGGACTATCTAACTAGATAGTCCCCATGCCGGACTATCCAAAACGATAGTCCCAATGCCGGACTATCCAAAACGATAGTCCACATGTCGGACTATCCAAAACGATAGTCCCCATGCCGGACTATCCAAAACGATAGTCCCCATGCCGGACTATCCAAAACGATAGTCCCCATGCCGGACTATCCAAAACGATAGTCCCCATGCCGGACTATCCAAAACGATAGTCCCCATGCCGGACTATCCAAAACGATAGTCCCCATGCCTGACTATCCAAAACGATAGTCCCCATGCCGGACTATCTATCCAAAACGATAGTCAACATGTCGGACTATCTAAAACGATAGTCCCAATGCCGGACTATCCAAAACGATAGTCCCCATGTCGGACTATCCAAAACGATAGTCCCCATGTCGGACTATCCAAAACGATATTCCCCATGCCGGACCATTCTAAACGATAGTCCCCATGCCGGACTATCCAAAACGGTAGACCCCATGCCGGACTATCCAAAACAATAGTCAACATGCCGGACTATCCAAAACGATAGTCAACATGCCGGACTATCCAAAACGATAGTCACCATGCCGGACCATCCAAAACGATAGTCCTATGCCGGACTATCCAAAACGATAGTCCCCATGCCGAACTATCCACAACGATAGTCCCCATGCCGGACTATCCAAAACGATAGTCCCCATGTCGGACAATCCAAAACGATAGTCCCCATGCCAGACTATTCAAAACGATAGTCCCCATGCCAGACTATCCAAAACGATAGTCCCCATGTCGGACTATCCAAAACGATGACCCCATACCGGACTATCCAAAACGATAGTCCCCATGCCGGACTATGCAAAACGATATTTTCCATGCCGGACTATCCAAAACAATAGTCCCCATGTCGGACCATCCAAAACGATAGTCCCCATGTCGGACTAGCCAAAACGATAGTCCTTATGCCGGACTATCCAAGACGATAGTCCCCATGTCGGACTATCCAAAACGATAGTAACCATGCCGGACTATCCAAAACGATAGCCCCCATGCCGGACTATCCAAAACGATAGTCCCCATGTCGGACAATCCAAAACGATAGTCCCCATGCCAGACTATCCAAAACGATAGTCCCCATGTCGGACTATCCAAAACGATAGTCCCCCTGCCGGACTATCCAAAACGATAGTGCCCATGTCGGACAATCCAAAACGATAGTCCCAATGCCAGACTATTCAAAACGATAGTCCCCATGCCAGACTATCCAAAACGATAGTCCCCATGTCGGACTATCCAAAACGATAGTCCCCATGCCGGACTATCCAAAACGATAGTCCCCATGCCAGACTATGCAAAACGATATTTTCCATGCCGGACCATCCAAAACGATAGTCCCCATGTCGGACTATCCAAAACGATAGTCCCCATGCCGGACTATCCAAAACGATAGTCCCCATGTCGGACTATCCAAAACGATAGTAACCATGCCGGACTATCCAAAAAGATAGTCCCCATGCCGGACTATCCAAAACGATAGTCCCCATGCCGGACTATCCTAAACGATAGTCCCCATGCCGGACTATCCAAAACGAACGTCCCAATGCCGGACTTTCCAAAACGATAGTCCCAATGCAGGACTATCCAAAACAATAGTCCCCCTGCCGGACTATCCAAAACGATAGTCCCCATGTCAGACTATCCAAAACGATTGTCCCCATGCCGGACTATCCAAAACGATAGTCCCCATGCCAGACTATCCAAAACGATAGTCCCCAAGCCGGACTATCCAAAACGATAGTCCCCATGTCGGACTATCCAAAACGATAGTCCCCATGCCGGACTATCCAAAACGATAGTCTCAATGCCGGACTATCCAATAGTCCCCATGCCGAAATATCCAAAACGATAGTCCCTATGCCGGACTATCCAAAACGATAGTTTCCATGCCGGACTATCTATCCAAAACGATACTCAACATGCCGGACTATCCAAAACAATAGTCAACATGCCGGACTATCTAAAACGATAGTCCCAATGCCGGACTATCCAAAACGATAGTCAACATGCCGGACTATCTTAAACGATAGTCCCAATGCCGGACTATCCAAAACGATAGTCCCCATGTCGGACTATCCAAAACGATAGTCCCCATGTCGGACTATCCAAAACGATAGTCCCCATGCCGGACTATTCAAAACGATAGTCCCCATGCCGGACTATCCAAAACGGTAGACCCCATGCCGGACTATCCAAAACAATAGTCAACATGCCGGACTATCCAAAACGATAGTCAACATGCCGGACTATCCAAAACTATAGTCACCATGCCGGACCATCCAAAACGATAGTCCTATGCCGGACTATCCAAAACGATAGTCCCCATGCCGGACTATCCACAACGATAGTCAACATGCCGGACTATCCAAAACGATAGTCAACATGCCGGACTATCCAAAACTATAGTCACCATGCCGGACCATCCAAAACGATAGTCCTATGCCGGACTATCCAAAACGATAGTCCCCATGCCGGACTATCCACAACGATAGTCCCCATGCCGGACTATCCAAAACGATAGTCCCCATGTCGGACCATCCAAAACGATAGTCCCCATGTCGGACTATCCAAAACGATAGTCCCCATGCCGGACTATCCAAGACGATAGTCCCCATGTCGGACTATCCAAAACGATAGTAACCATGCCGGACTATCCAAAACGATAGTCCCCATGCCGGACTATCCAAGACGATAGTCCCCATGTCGGACTATCCAAAACGATAGTAACCATGCCGGACCATCCAAAACGATAGTCCCCATGTCGGACCATCCAAAACGATTGTCCCCATGTCGGACTATCCAAAACGATAGTCCCCATGCCGGACTATCCAAAACGATAGTCCCCATGTCGGACTATCCAAAACGATAGTAACCATGCCGGACTATCCAAAAAGATAGTCCCCATGCCGGACTATCCAAAACGATAGTCCCCATGCCGGACTATCCTAAACGATAGTCCCCATGCCGGACTATCCAAAACGAACGTTAAGGTTATGCGAACCTTAACTCCTTGCGAACGTTAAACGAAATCGTTTTGGATAGTCCGGCATGGGACTATCGTTTTGGATATTCCGGCATGATGACTATCGTTTTGGATAGTCCGGCATGTTGACTATCGTTTTAGATAGTCCGGCATGGGGACTATCGTTTTGGATAGTCCGGCATGGGGACTATCGTTTTGGATAGTCCAGCATGGGGACTATCGTTTTGGATATTCCGGCATGGGGACTATCGTTTTGGATAATCAGGAATGGGGACTATCGTTTTGGATAGTCCGGCATTGGGACTATCGTTTTGGATAGTCCGGCATGGGGACTATCGTTGTGGATAGTCCGGCATGGGGACTATCATTTTGGATAGTCCGGCATGGGACTATCGTTTTGGATAGTCCGGCATGGGGACTATCGTTGTGGATAGTCCGGCATGGGGACTATCATTTTGGATAGTCCGGCATGGGACTATCGTTTTGGATAGTCCGGCATGGAGACTATCGTTTTAGATAGTCCGGCATGTTGACTATCGTTTTGGATAGACCGGCATGGGGACTATCGGTTTGGATAGTCCGGCATGGGGACTATCGTTTTGGTCAGTCCGGCATTGGGACTATCATTTTGGATAGTCCGGCATGGGGACTATCGTTTTAGATAGTCCGGCATGGGGACTATCGTTTTGGATAGTCCAACATGGGGACTATCGTTTTGGATAGTCCTGCATTGGGACTATCGTTTTGGATAGTCCGGCAAAGGGACTATCGTTTTGGAGATTCCGGCATTTGGACTATCGTTTTAGATATCCCTGCATGGGGACTATCGTTTTGGATAGTCCGGCATGTGGACTATCGTTTTGGATAGTCCGGCATGGGGAATGTAGTTTTGGATAGTCCGGCATAGGGACTATCGTATTGGATAGTCCGGCATGGGGACTATCGTTTTGGATAGTCCGGCATGTTGACTATCGTTTTGGATAGTCCAACATTGGGACTATCGTTTTGGATAGTCCGTCATGGGGACGATCGTTTTGGATAGTGCGGCATGGGGACTATCGTTTTGGATAGTCCGGCATTGGGACTATCGTTCTATATAGTCCGGCATGGGGACTATCGTTTTGGATAGTCCGGCATGTTGACTATCGTTTTGGATAGTCCGGCTTTGGGACTATCGTTTTGGATAGTCCGGCCTTGGGACTATCGTTTTGGATAGTCCGGCATGGGGACTATCGTTTTGGATAGTCCGGCATGGGGACTATCGTTTTGGATAGTTCGGCATGGGGACTATCGTTTTGGATAGTCCGGCATGGGGACTATCTTTTTGGATAGTCCGGCATGGGACTGTCGTTTTGGATAGTCCGGCATGGGACTGTCGTTTTGGATAGTCCGGCATGATGACTATCGTTTTGGATAGTCCGGCATGGGGACTATCGTTTTGGATAGTCCGGCATGGGGACTATCGTTTTGGATAGTCCGGCATGGGGACTATCGTTTTGGATAGTCCGGCATGGGAACTATCGTTTTGGATAGTCTGGCATGGGAACTATCGTTTTGGATAGTCCGGCATGGGGACTATCGTTTTGGATAGTCCGGCATGGGGACTATCGTTTTGGATAGTCCGGCATGGGGACTATCGTTTTGGATAGTCCAGCATTGGGACTATCGTTTTGGATAGTCCGGCATGGGGACTATCGTTGTGGATAGTCCGGCATGGGGACTATCGTTTTGGATAGTCCGGCATGGGGACTACCGTTTTGAATAGTCCGGCATGGGGACTATCGTTTTGGATAGTACGGCATGGGGACTATCGTTTTGGATAGTACGGCATGGGGACTATCGTTTTGGATAGTCCGGCATGGAGACAATCGTTTTGGATAGTCTGACATGGGGACTATCGTTTTGGATAGTCCGGCATTGGGACTATCGTTTTATATAATCCGGCATGGGGACTATCGTTTTGGATAGTCCGGCATGGGGACTATCGTTTTGGATAGTCCGGCATGGGGACTATCGTTTTGGATAGTCCGGTATGGGGACTCTCGTTTTGGATAGTCCGGCATGGGGACTATCGTTTTGGATAGTCCGGAATGAGGACTATCGTTTTGGATAGTCCGGCATGGGGACTATCGTTTTCGATAGTCCGGCATGGGGACTATCGTTTTGGATAGTCCGGAATGAGGACTATCGTTTTGGATAGTCCGGCATGGGGACTATCGTTTTCGATAGTCCGGCATGGGGACTATCGTTTTGGATAGTCCGGCATGGGGACTATCGTTTTGGATAGTCCGGCATGGGGACTATCGTTTTGGATAGTCTAGGATTGGGACTATCGTTTTGGATAGTCCGGCATGGGGACTATCGTTTTGGATAGTCCGGCATGGGGACTATCGTTTTGGATAGTCTAGGATTGGGACTATCGTTTTGGATAGTCCGGCATGTTGACTATCGTTTTGGATAGTCCGGCATGTTGACTATCGTTTTGGATAGTCCGGCATGGGGACTACCGTTTTGGATAGTCCGGCATGGGGACTATCGTTTTGGATAGTCCGGCATGGAGACTATCGTTTTGGATAGTCCGGCATGGGGACTATCGTTTTGGATAGTTCAGCATGGGGACTATCGTTTTATATAGTTCAGCATGGGGACTATCGTTTTATATAGTCCGGCATGGGGACTATCGTTTTGGATAGTTCAACATGGGGACTATCGTTTTGGATAGTCCGGCATGAAGACTATCGTTTTGGATAGTCCGGCATGTTGACTATCGTTTTGGATAGTCCGGCATGGGGACTATCGTTTTGGATAGTCCGGCATGGGGACTATCGTTTTGGATCGTCCGGCATGGGGACTATCGTTTTGGATAGTCCAGCATGGGGACTATCGTTTTGGATAGTCCGGCATAGGGACTATCGTTTTGGATAGTCTAGCATGGGGACTATCGTTTTGGATAGTCCGGCATGGGGACTATCGTTTTAGATAGTCCAACATGGGGACTATCGTTTTGGATAGTCCTGCATTGGGACTATCGTTTTGGATAGTCCGGCATAGGGACTATCGTTTTGGAGAGTCCGGCATTTAAACTATCGTTTTGGATATCCCTGCATGGGGACTATCGTTTTGGATAGTCCGGCATGTGGACTATCGTTTTGGATAGTCCGGCATGGGGACTGTCGTTTTGGATAGTCCGGCATGGGGACTATCGTTTTGGGTAGTTCGGCATGGGGACTATCGTTTTGGATAGTCCGGCATGGGGACTATCGTTTTGGATAGTCCGGCATGGGGACAATCGTTTTGGATAGTCTGACATGGGGACTATCGTTTTGGATAGTCCGGCAGGGGGGCTATCGTTTTGGATAATCCGGCATTGGGACGATCGTTTTGGATAGTCCGGCATCGGGACTATCGTTTTGGATAGTCCGACATGATGACTATCGTTTTGGATAGTCCGGCATGGGGACTATCGTTTTGGATAGTCCGGCATGGGGACTATCGTTTTCGATAGTCCGGCATAGGGACTATCGTTTTGGATAGTCCGGCATGGGGACTATCGTTTTGGATAGTCCGGCATGGGGACTATCGTTTTGGATAGTCCGGCACGGGGACTATCGTTTTGGATAGTCCGGCATGGGGACTATCGTTTGGGATAGTCCGGCATGGGGACTATCGTGTTGGATAGTCTGGCATTGGGACTATCGTTTTGGATAGTCCGGCATGGGGACTATCGTTTTGGATAGTCCGGCATGGGGACTATCGTTTTGGATAGTCCGGCATGGGGACTATCGTTTTGGATAGTCCGGCATGGGACTATCGTTTTGGATATTCCGGCATGATGACTATCGTTTTGGATAGTCCGGCATGTTGACTATCGTTTTAGATAGTCCGGCATGGGGACTATCGTTTTGGATAGTCCGGCATGGGGACTATCGTTTTGGATAGTCCAGCATGGGGACTATCGTTTTGGATATTCCGGCATGGGGACTATCGTTTTGGATAATCAGGAATGGGGACTATCGTTTTGGATAGTCCGGCATTGGGACTATCGTTTTGGATAGTCCGGCATGGGGACTATCGTTGTGGATAGTCCGGCATGGGGACTATCATTTTGGATAGTCCGGCATGGGACTATCGTTTTGGATAGTCCGGCATGGAGACTATCGTTTTAGATAGTCCGGCATGTTGACTATCGTTTTGGATAGACCGGCATGGGGACTATCGTTTTGGATAGTCCGGCATGGGGACTATCGTTTTGGTCAGTCCGGCATTGGGACTATCATTTTGGATAGTCCGGCATGGGGACTATCGTTTTAGATAGTCCGGCATGGGGACTATCGTTTTGGATAGTCCAACATGGGGACTATCGTTTTGGATAGTCCTGCATTGGGACTATCGTTTTGGATAGTCCGGCATAGGGACTATCGTTTTGGAGAGTCCGGCATTTGGACTATCGTTTTAGATATCCCTGCATGGGGACTATCGTTTTGGATAGTCCGGCATGTGGACTATCGTTTTGGATAGTCCGGCATGGGGAATGTAGTTTTGGATAGTCCGGCATAGGGACTATCGTATTGGATAGTCCGGCATGGGGACTATCGTTTTGGATAGTCCGGCATGTTGACTATCGTTTTGGATAGTCCGGCATGGGGACTATCGTTTTGGATATTCCGGCATGGGGACTATCGTTTTGGATAGTCCGGCATGGGGACAATCGTTTTGGATAGTCTGACATGGGGACTATCGTTGTGGATAGTCCGGCAGGGGGGCTATCGTTTTGGATAGTCCGGCATTGGGACTATCGTTTTGGATAGTCCGTCATGAGGACGATCGTTTTGGATAGTGCGGCATGGGGACTATCGTTTTGGATAGTCCGGCATTGGGACTATCGTTCTATATAGTCCGGCATGGGGACTATCGTTTTGGATAGTCCGGCATGTTGACTATCGTTTTGGATAGTCCGGCTTTGGGACTATCGTTTTGGATAGTCCGGCCTTGGGACTATCGTTTTGGATAGTCCGGCATGGGGACTATCGTTTTGGATAGTCCGGCATGGGGACTATCGTTTTGGATAGTCCGGCATGGGGACTATCGTTTTGGATAGTCCGGCATGGGGACTATCGTTTTGGATAGTCCGGCATGTGGACTATCGTTTTGGATATTCCGGCATGGGGACTATCGTTTTGGATAGTCTGGCATGGGGACTATCGTTTTCGATAGTCCGGCATGGGGACTATCGTTTTGGATAGTCCGGCATGGAAACTATCGTTTTGGATAGTCCGGCATGGAGACTATCGTTTTGGATAGTCCGGCATGGGGACTATCGTTTTGGATAGTCCGGCATGGGGACTATCGTTTTGGATAGTCCGCCATTGGGACAATCTCTTTGGATAGTCCGGCATGGGGACTATCGTTTTGGATAGTCTGGCATGGGGACTATCGTTTTGGATAGTCCGGCATGGGACTGTCGTTTTGGATAGTCCGGCATGATGACTATCGTTTTGGATAGTTCAACAAGGGGACTATCGTTTTGGATAGTCCGGCATAGAGACTATCGTTTTGGATAGTCCGGCATGTTGAATATCGTTTTGGATAGTCCGGCATGGGGACTATCGTTTTGGATAGTCCGGCATGGGGACTATCGTTTTGGATAGTCCGGCATGGGGACTATCGTTTTGGATAGTCCAGCATGGGACTATCGTTTTGGATAGTCTGGCATGGGAACTATCGTTTTGGATAGTCCGGCATGGGGACTATCGTTTTGGATAGTCCGGCATGGGGACTATCTTTTTGGATAGTCCGGCATGGGGACTATCGTTTTGGATAGTCCAGCATTGGGACTATCGTTTTGGATAGTCCGGCATGGGGACTATCGTTGTGGATAGTCCGGCATGGGGACTATCGTTTTGGATAGTCCGGCATGGGGACTACCGTTTTGAATAGTCCGGCATGGGGACTATCGTTTTGGATAGTACGGCATGGGGACTATCGTTTTGGATAGTCTAGGATTGGGACTATCGTTTTGGATAGTCCGGCATGGGGACTATCGTTTTGGATAGTCCGGCACGGGGACTATCGTTTTGGATAGTCCGGCATGGGACTATCGTTTTGGATAGTCCGGCATGATGACTATCGTTTTGGATAGTCCGGCATGTTGACTATCGTTTTGGATAGTCCGGCATGGGGACTACCGTTTTGGATAGTCCGGCATGGGGACTATCGTTTTGGATAGTCCGGCATGGAGACTATCGTTTTGGATAGTCCGGCATGGGGACTATCGTTTTGGATAGTTCAGCATGGGGACTATCGTTTTATATAGTTCAGCATGGGGACTATCGTTTTATATAGTCCGGCATGGGGACTATCGTTTTGGATAGTTCAACATGGGGACTATCGTTTTGGATAGTCCGGCATGGAGACTATCATTTTGGATAGTCCGGCATGGGGACTATCGTTTTGGATAGTTCAGCATGGGGACTATCGTTTTATATAGTTCAGCATGGGGACTATCGTTTTGGATAGTTCAACATGGGGACTATCGTTTTGGATAGTCCGGCACGGGGACTATCGTTTTGGATAGTCCGGCATGGGACTATCGTTTTGGATAGTCCGGCATGATGACTATCGTTTTGGATAGTCCGGCATGATGACTATCGTTTTGGATAGTCCGGCATGTTGACTATCGTTTTGGATAGTCCGGCATGTTGACTATCGTTTTGGATAGTCCGGCATGGGGACTATCGTTTTGGATAGTCCGGCATGGGGACTATCGTTTTCGATAGTCCGGCATAGGGACTATCGTTTTGGATAGTCCGGCATGGGGACTATCGTTTTGGATAGTCCGGCATGGGGACTATCGTTTTGGATAGTCCGGCACGGGGACTATCGTTTTGGATAGTCCGGCATGGGGACTATCGTTTGGGATAGTCCGGCATGGGGACTATCGTGTTGGATAGTCTGGAATTGGGACTATCGTTTTGGATAGTCCGGCATGGGGACTATCGTTTTGGATAGTCCGGCATGGGGACTATCGTTTTGGATAGTCCGGCATGGGGACTATCGTTTTGGATAGTCCGGCATGGGACTATCGTTTTGGATATTCTGGCATGATGACTATCGTTTTGGATAGTCCGGCATGGGGACTATCGTTTTGGATAGTCCGGCATGGGGACTATCGTTTTGGATAGTCCAGCATGGGGACTATCGTTTTGGATATTCCGGCATGGGGACTATCGTTTTGGATAATCAGGAATGGGGACTATCGTTTTGGATAGTCCGGCATTGGGACTATCGTTTTGGATAGTCCGGCATGAGGACTATCGTTGTGGATAGTCCGGCATGGGGACTATCATTTTGGATAGTCCGGCATGGGACTATCGTTTTGGATAGTCCGGCATGGAGACTATCGTTTTAGATAGTCCGGCATGTTGACTATCGTTTTGGATAGACCGGCATGGGGACTATCGTTTTGGATAGTCTGGCATGGGGACTATCGTTTTGGTCAGTCCGGCATTGGGACTATCATTTTGGATAGTCCGGCATGGGGACTATCGTTTTAGATAGTCCGGCATGGGGACTATCGTTTTGGATAGTCCAACATGGGGACTATCGTTTTGGATAGTCCTGCATTGGGACTATCGTTTTGGATAGTCCGGCATAGGGACTATCGTTTTGGAGAGTCCGGCATTTGGACTATCGTTTTAGATATCCCTGCATGGGGACTATCGTTTTGGATAGTCCGGCATGTGGACTATCGTTTTGGATAGTCCGGCATGGGGAATGTAGTTTTGGATAGTCCGGCATAGGGACTATCGTATTGGATAGTCCGGCGTGGGGACTATCGTTTTGGATAGTCCGGCATGGGGACTATCGTTTTGGATAGTCTGGCATTGGGACTATCGTTCTATATAGTCCGGCATGGGGACTATCGTTTTGGATAGTCCGGCATGTTGACTATCGTTTTGGATAGTCCGGCTTTGGGACTATCGTTTTGGATAGTCCGGCCTTGGGACTATCGTTTTGGATAGTCCGGCATGGGGACTATCGTTTTGGATAGTCCGGCATGGGGACTATCGTTTTGGATAGTCCGGCATGGGGACTATCGTTTTGGATAGTCCGGCATGGGGACTATCGTTTTGGATAGTCCGGCATGTGGACTATCGTTTTGGATAGTCCGGCATGGGGACTATCGTTTTGGATAGTCTGGCATGGGGACTATCGTTTTCGATAGTCCGGCATGGGGACTATCGTTTTGGATAGTCCGGCATGGAAACTATCGTTTTGGATAGTCCGGCATGGAGACTATCGTTTTGGATAGTCCGGCATGGGGACTGTCGTTTTGGATAGTCCGGCATGGGGACTATCGTTTTGGATAGTCCGCCATTGGGACAATCTCTTTGGATAGTCCGGCATGGGGACTATCGTTTTGGATAGTCCGGCATGGGGACTATCGTTTTGGATAGTCCGGCATGGGACTGTCGTTTTGGATAGTCCGGCATGATGACTATCGTTTTGGATAGTTCAACAAGGGGACTATCGTTTTGGATAGTCCGGCATAGAGACTATCGTTTTTGATAGTCCGGCATGTTGAATATCGTTTTGGATAGTCCGGCATGGGGACTATCGTTTTGGATAGTCCGGCATGGGGACTATCGTTTTGGATAGTCCGGCATGGGGACTATCGTTTTGGATAGTCCAGCATGGGGACTATCGTTTTGGATAGTCTGGCATGGGAACTATCGTTTTGGATAGTCCGGCATGGGGACTATCGTTTTGGATAGTCCGGCATGGGGACTATCGTTTTGGATAGTCCGGCATGGGGACTATCGTTTTGGATAGTCCAGCATTGGGACTATCGTTTTGGATAGTCCGGCATGGGGACTATCGTTGTGGATAGTCCGGCATGGGGACTACCGTTTTGAATAGTCCGGCATGGGGACTATCGTTTTGGATAGTACGGCATGGGGACTATCGTTTTGGATAGTCTAGGATTGGGACTATCGTTTTGGATAGTCCGGCATGGGGACTATCGTTTTGGATAGTCCGGCACGGGGACTATCGTTTTGGATAGTCCGGCACGGGGACTATCGTTTTGGATAGTCCGGCATGGGACTATCGTTTTGGATAGTCCGGCATGATGACTATCGTTTTGGATAGTCCGGCATGTTGACTATCGTTTTGGATAGTCCGGCATGTTGACTATCGTTTTGGATAGTCCGGCATGGGGACTACCGTTTTGGATAGTCCGGCATGGGGACTATCGTTTTGGATAGTCCGGCATGGAGACTATCGTTTTGGATAGTCCGGCATGGGGACTATCGTTTTGGATAGTTCAGCATGGGGACTATCGTTTTATATAGTTCAGCATGGGGACTATCGTTTTATATAGTCCGGCATGGGGACTATCGTTTTGGATAGTCCGGCATGAAGACTATCGTTTTGGATAGTCCGGCATAGGGACTATCGTTTTGGATAGTCCGGCATGTTGACTATCGTTTTGGATAGTCCGGCATGGGGACTATCGTTTTGGATAGTCCGGCATGGGGACTATCGTTTTGGATCGTCCGACATGGGGACTATCGTTTTGGATAGTCCAGCATGGGGACTATCGTTTTGGATAGTCCGGCATAGGGACTATCGTTTTGGATAGTCTGGCATGGGGACTATCGTTTTGGATAGTCCGGCATGGGGACTATCGTTTTGGATAGTCCGGCGTTGGGACTATCGTTTTATATAGTCCGGCATGGGGACTATCGTTTAGGATAGTCCGGCATGGGTACTATCGTTTTGGATAGTCCGGCATGGGGACTATCGTTTTGGATAGTCCGGCATGTGGACTATCTTTTTGGATAGTCTGGCATGTGGACTGTCGTTTTGGATAGTCCGGCATGGGGACTATCGTTTTGGATAGTCCGGCATGGGGACTATCGTTTTGGATAGTCCAGCATGAGGACTATCGTTTTGGATAGTCCGGCATGGGGACTATCGTTTTCGATAGTCTGGCATGGGGACTATCGTTTTGGATAGTCCGGCATGGGGACTATCGTTTTGGATAGTCCGGCATTGGGACTATCGTTTTATATAGTCCGGCATGGGGACTATCGTTTAGGATAGTCCGGCATGGGTACTATCGTTTTGGATAGTCCGGCATGGGGACTATCGTTTTGGATTGTCCGGCATGTGGACTATCGTTTTGGATAGTCCGGCATGGGGACTATCGTTTTGGATAGTCCGGCATGGGGACTATCGTTTTGGATAGTCCGGCATGGGGACTATCGTTTTGGATAGTCCGGCATGGGGACTATCGTTTTGGATAGTCCGGCATGGGGACTATCGTTTTGGATAGTCCGGCATGGGGACAATCGTTTTAGATAGTCCGGCATGGGGACTATCGTTTTGGATAGTCCGGCATGGGGACTATCGTTTTGGATAGTCCGGCATGGGGACTATCGTTTTGGATAGTCCGGCATGTGGACTATCGTTTTGGATAGTCCGGCATGGGGACTATCGTTTTGGATAGTCCGGCATGGGGACTATCGTTTTCGATAGTCTGGCATGGGGACTATCGTTTTGGATAGTCCAGCATGGGGACTATCGTTTTGGATAGTCCGGCATGGGGACTATCGTTTTGGATAGTCCGGCATGGGGACTATCGTTTTGGATAGTCCGGCATTGGGACAATCGTTTTGGATAGTCCGGCATGGGGACTATCGTTTTGGATAGTCCGGCATTGGGACAATCGTTTTGGATAGTCCGGCATGGGGACTATCGTTTTGGATAGTCCGGCATGGGGACTATCGTTTTGGATAGTTCAACAAGGGGACATCGTTTTGGATAGTCCGGCATGGAGACTATCGTTTTGGATAGTCCGGCATGTTGAATATCGTTTTGGATAGTCCGGCCTGAAGACTATCGTTTTGGATAGTCCGGCATGGGGACTATCGTTTTGGATAGTCCGGCATGGAGACTATCGTTTTGGATAGTTCAACAAGGGGACTATCGTTTTGGATAGTCCGGCATGGAGACTATCGTTTTGGATAGTCCGGCATGTTGAATATCGTTTTGGATAGTCCGGCATGAAGACTATCGTTTTGGATAGTCCGGCATGGGGACTATCGTTTTGGATAGTCCAGCATGGGGACTATCGTTTTGGATAGTCTGGCATGGGGACTATCGTTTTGGATAGTCCGGCATGGGACTATCGTTTTGGATAGTCCGGCATGGAGACTATCGTTTTGAATAGTCCGGCATGTTGACTATCGTTTTGGATAGTTTGGCATGTTGACTATCGTTTTGGATTGTCCGGCATGGGGACTACCGTTTTGAATAGTCCGGCATGGGGACTATCGTTTTGGATAGTCCGGCAAGGGGACTATCCTTTTGGATAGTCCGGCATGGGGACTATCGTTTTGGATAGTCCGGCATGTGGACTATCGTTTTGGATAGTCCGGCATGGGGACTATCGTTTTGGATAGTCCGGCATGGGGACTATCGTTTTAGATAGTCCAACATGGGGACTATCGTTTTAGATAGTCCAACATGGGGACTATCGTTTTGGATAGTCCTGCATTGGGACTATCGTTTTGGATAGTCCGGCATAGGGAATATCGTTTTGGAGAGTCCGGCATTTGGACTATCGTTTTGGATATCCCTGCATGGGGACTATCGTTTTGGATAGTCCGGCATGTGGACTATCGTTTTGGATAGTCCGGCATGGGGACTGTCATTTTGGATAGTCCGGCATGGGGACTATCGTTTTGGATAGTCCGGCATGGGGACTATCGTTTTGGATAGTCTGGCATGGGGACTATCGTTTTTGGTAGTCCGGCATGGGGACTATCGTTTTGGATAGTCCGGCATGGGAACATCGTTTTGGATAGTCCGGCATGGGGACAATCGTTTTGGATAGTCTGACATGGGGACTATCGTTTTGGATAGTCCGGCAGGGGGGCTATCGTTTTGGATAGTCCGACATGATGACTATCGTTTTGGATAGTCCGGCGTTGGGACTATAGTTTTGGATAGTCCGGCATGGGGACTATCGTTTTGGATAGTCCGGCATGTGGACTATCGTTTTGGATAGTCCGGCATGGGGACTATCGTTTTGGATAGTCCGGCATGGGGACTATCGTTTTGGATAGTCCAACATGGGGACTATCGTTTTGGATAGTCCTGCATTGGGACTATCGTTTTGGATAGTCCGGCATAGGGAATATCGTTTTGGAGAGTCCGGCATTTGGACTATCGTTTTGGATATCCCTGCATGGGGACTATCGTTTTGGATAGTCCGGCATGTGGACTATCGTTTTGGATAGTCCGGCATGGGGACTGTCATTTTGGATAGTCCGGCATGGGGACTATCGTTTTGGATAGTCCGGCATGGGGACTATCGTTTTGGATAGTCTGGCATGGGGACTATCGTTTTTGGTAGTCCGGCATGGGGACTATCGTTTTGGATAGTCCGGCATGGGAACATCGTTTTGGATAGTCCGGCATGGGGACAATCGTTTTGGATAGTCTGACATGGGGACTATCGTTTTGGATAGTCCGGCAGGGGGGCTATCGTTTTGGATAGTCCGACATGATGACTATCGTTTTGGATAGTCCGGCGTTGGGACTATCGTTTTATATAGTCCGGCATGGGGACTATCGTTTTGGATAGTCCGGCATGGGGACTATCGTTTTGGATAGTCCGGCATTGGGACTATCGTTTTGGATAGTCCGGCCTTGGGACTATCGTTTTGGTTAGTCCGGCATGGGGACTATCGTTTTGGATAGTCCGGCATGGGGACTATCGTTTTGGATAGTCCGGCATGGGGACTATCGTTTTGGATAGTCCGGCATGGGGACTATCGTTTTGGATAGTCCGGCATGGGGACTATCGTTTTGGATAGTCCGGCATGTGGACTATCGTTTTGGATAGTCCGGCATGGGGACTATCGTTTTGGATAGTCCGGCATGGGGACTATCGTTTTCGATAGTCCGGCATGGGGACTATCGTTTTGGATAGTCCGGCATGGGGACTATCGTTTTGGATAGTCTGGCATTGGGACTATCGTTTTGGATAATCCGGCAGGGGGACTATCGTTTTGGATAGTCCGGTAAGGGGACTATCGTTTTGGATAGTCCGGCATGGGACTATCGTTTTGGATAGTCCGGCATGATGACTATCGTTTTGGATAGTCCGGGATGTTGACTATCGTTTTGGATAGTCCGGCATGTTGACTATCGTTTTGGATAGTCCGGCATGGGGACTACCGTTTTGGATAGTCCGGCATGGGGACTATCGTTTTGGATAGTCCGGCATGGGGACTATCGTTTTGGATAGTCCGGCATGGGGACTATCGTTTTGGATAGTTCAGCATGGGGACTATCGTTTTGAATAGTCCGGCATGGGGACTATCGTTTTGGATAGTTCAACATGGGGACTATCGTTTTGGATAGTCCGGCATGGAGACTATCGTTTTAGATAGTCCGGCATGTTGACTATCGTTTTTGATAGTCCGGCATGGGGACTATCGTTTTGGATAGTCCGGCATGGGGACTATCGTTTTGGATAGTCCGGCATGGGGACTATCGTTTTGGATAGTCCAGCATGGGGACTATCGTTTTGGATAGTCCGGCATGGGGACTATCGTTTTGGATAGTCTGGCATGGGGACTATCGTTTTGGATAGTCCGGCATGGGGACTATCGTTTGGATAGTCCTGCATGGGGACTATCGTTGTGGATAGTCTGGCATGGTGACTATCGTTTTGGATATTCCGGCATGGGACTATCGTTTTGGATAGTGCGGCATGGAGACTATCGTTTTGGATAGTCCGGCATATTGACTATCGTTTTGGATAGTCCGGCATGTTGACTATCGTTTTGGATAGTCCGGCATGGGGACTACCGTTTTGAATAGTCCGGCATAGGGACTATCGTTTTGGATAGTCCGACATGGGGACTATCGTTTTGGATAGTCCGGCATGGGGACAATCGTTTTGGATAGTCTGACATGGGGACTATCGTTTTGGATAGTCCGGCATTGGGACTATCGTTTTATATAGTCCGGCATGGGGACTATCGTTTAGGATAGTCCGGCATGGGTACTATCGTTTTGGATAGTCCGGCATGAGGACTATCGTTTTGGATAGTCAGGCATGGGGACTATCGTTTTCGATAGTCCGGCATGGGGACTATCGTTTAGATAGTCCGGCATGGGGACTATCGTTTTGGATAGTCTGGCATTGGGACTATCGTTTTGGATAGTCCGGCATGAGGACAATCGTTTTGGATAGTCCGGCACAGGGACTATCGTTTTGGATAGTCCGGCATGGGACTATCGTTTTGGATAGTCCGGCATGATGACTATCGTTTTGGATAGTCCGGCATGTTGATAATCGTTTTGGATAGTCCGGCACAGGGACTATCGTTTTGGATAGTCCGGCATGATGACTATCGTTTTGGATAGTCCGGCATGTTGACTATCGTTTTGGATAGTCCGGCATGTTGACTATCGTTTTGGATAGTCCGGCATGGGGACTACCGTTTTGGATAGTCCGGCATGTTGACTATCGTTTTGGATAGTCCGGCATGGGGACTATCGTTTTGGATAGTTCAACATGGGGACTATCGTTTTGGATAGTCCGGCATGAAGACTATCGTTTTGTATAGTCCGGCATTGGAACTATCGTTTTGGATAGTCCGGCATAGGGACTATCGTTTTGGATAGTCTGGCATGGGGACTATCGTTTTGGATAGTCCGGCATGGGGACTATCGTTTTGGATAGTCCGGCATTGGGACTATCGTTTTATATAGTCCGGCATGGGGACTATCGTTTAGGATAGTCCGGCATGGGTACTATCGTTTTGGATAGTCCGGCATGGGGACTATCGTTTTGGATAGTCCGGCATGTGGACTATCTTTTTGGATAGTCCGGCATGTGGACTGTCGTTTTGGATAGTCCGGCATGGGGACTATCGTTTTGGATAGTCCGGCATGGGGACTATCGTTTTGGATAGTCCAGCATGAGGACTATCGTTTTGGATAGTCCGGCATGGGGACTATCGTTTTCGATAGTCTGGCATGGGGACTATCGTTTTGGATAGTCCGGCATGGGGACTATCGTTTTGGATAGTCCGGCATTGGGACTATCGTTTTATATAGTCCGGCATGGGGACTATCGTTTAGGATAGTCCGGCATGGGTACTATCGTTTTGGATAGTCCGGCATGGGGACTATCGTTTTGGATTGTCCGGCATGAGGACTATCGTTTTGGATAGTCCGGCATGGGGACTATCGTTTTGGATAGTCCGGCATGGGGACTATCGTTTTGGATAGTCCGGCATGGGGACTATTGTTTTGGATAGTCCGGCATGGGGACTATCGTTTTGGATAGTCCGGCATGGGGACTATCGTTTTGGATAGTCCGTCATGGGGACAATCGTTTTGGATAGTCTGACATGGGGACTATCGTTTTGGATAGTCCGGCAGGGGGGCTATCGTTTTGGATAGTCCGGCATGGGGACTATCGTTTTGGATAGTCCGGCAGGGGGGCTATCGTTTTGGATAGTCCGGCATGGGGACTATCGTTTTGGATAGTCCGGCATGGGGACTATCGTTTTGGATAGTCCGGCATGGGGACTATCGTTTTGGATAGTCCGGCATGGGGACTATCGTTTTGGATAGTCCGGCATGGGGACAATCGTTTTAGATAGTCCGGCATGGGGACTATCGTTTTGGATAGTCCGGCATGGGGACTATCGTTTTGGATAGTCCGGCATGGGGACTATCGTTTTGGATAGTCCGGCATGGGGACTATCGTTTTGGATAGTCCGGCATGTGGACTATCGTTTTGGATAGTCCGGCATGGGGACTATCGTTTTGGATAGTCCGGCATGGGGACTATCGTTTTCGATAGTCTGGCATGGGGACTATCGTTTTGGATAGTCCAGCATGGGGACTATCGTTTTGGATAGTCCGGCATGGGGACTATCGTTTTGGATAGTCCGGCATGGGGACTATCGTTTTGGATAGTCCGGCATTGGGACAATCGTTTTGGATAGTCCGGCATGGGGACTATCGTTTTGGATAGTCCGGCATGGGGACTATCGTTTTGGATAGTTCAACAAGGGGACTATCGTTTTGGATAGTCCGGCATGGAGACTATCGTTTTGGATAGTCCGGCATGTTGAATATCGTTTTGGATAGTCCGGCATGAAGACTATCGTTTTGGATAGTCCGGCATGGGGACTATCGTTTTGGATAGTCCGGCATGGGGACTATCGTTTTGGATAGTTCAACAAGGGGACTTTCGTTTTGGATAGTCCGGCATGGAGACTATCGTTTTGGATAGTCCGGCATGTTGAATATCGTTTTGGATAGTCCGGCATGAAGACTATCGTTTTGGATAGTCCGGCATGGGGACTATCGTTTTGGATAGTCCAGCATGGGGACTATCGTTTTGGATAGTCTGGCATGGGGACTATCGTTTTGGATAGTCCGGCATGGGACTATCGTTTTGGATAGTCCGGCATGGAGACTATCGTTTTGGATAGTCCGGCATGTTGACTATCGTTTTGGATAGTTTGGCATGTTGACTATCGTTTTGGATAGTCCGGCATGGGGACTACCGTTTTGAATAGTCCGGCATGGGGACTATCGTTTTGGATAGTCCGGCAAGGGGACTATCCTTTTGGATAGTCCGGCATGGGGACTATAGTTTTGGATAGTCCGGCATGGGGACTATCGTTTTGGATAGTCCGGCATGTGGACTATCGTTTTGGATAGTCCGGCATGGGGACTATCGTTTTGGATAGTCCGGCATGGGGACTATCGTTTTAGATAGTCCAACATGGGGACTATCGTTTTGGATAGTCCTGCATTGGGACTATCGTTTTGGATAGTCCGGCATAGGGAATATCGTTTTGGAGAGTCCGGCATTTGGACTATCGTTTTGGATAGTCCGGCATGGGACTATCGTTTTGGATAGTCCGGCATGGAGACTATCGTTTTGGATAGTCCGGCATGTTGACTATCGTTTTGGATAGTTTGGCATGTTGACTATCGTTTTGGATAGTCCGGCATGGGGACTACCGTTTTGAATAGTCCGGCATGGGGACTATCGTTTTGGATAGTCCGGCAAGGGGACTATCCTTTTGGATAGTCCGGCATGGGGACTATAGTTTTGGATAGTCCGGCATGGGGACTATCGTTTTGGATAGTCCGGCATGTGGACTATCGTTTTGGATAGTCCGGCATGGGGACTATCGTTTTGGATAGTCCGGCATGGGGACTATCGTTTTTGGTAGTCCGGCATGGGGACTATCGTTTTGGATAGTCCGGCATGGGGACTATCGTTTTGGATAGTCCGGCATGGGGACAATCGTTTTGGATAGTCTGACATGGGGACTATCGTTTTGGATAGTCCGGCAGGGGGGCTATCGTTTTGGATAGTCCGACATGATGACTATCGTTTTGGATAGTCCGGCGTTGGGACTATCGTTTTATATAGTCCGGCATGGGGACTATCGTTTTGGATAGTCCGGCATGGGGACTATCGTTTTGGATAGTCCGGCATTGGGACTATCGTTTTGGATAGTCCGGCCTTGGGACTATCGTTTTGGTTAGTCCGGCATTGGGACTATCGTTTTGGATAGTCCGGCATGGGGACTATCGTTTTGGATAGTCCGGCATGGGGACTATCGTTTTGGATAGTCCGGCATGGGGACTATCGTTTTGGATAGTCCGGCATGGGGACTATCGTTTTCGATAGTCCGGCATGGGGACTATCGTTTTGGATAGTCCGGCATGGGGACTATCGTTTTGGATAGTCTGGCATTGGGACTATCGTTTTGGATAGTCCGGCAGGGGGACTATCGTTTTGGATAGTCCGGCATGGGGACTATCGTTTTGGATAGTCCGGCATGTGGACTATCGTTTTGGATAGTCCGGCATGGGGACTATCGTTTTGGATAGTCCGGCATGGGGACTATCGTTTTCGATAGTCCGGCATGGGGACTATCGTTTTGGATAGTCCGGCATGGGGACTATCGTTTTGGATAGTCTGGCATTGGGACTATCGTTTTGGATAGTCCGGCAGGGGGACTATCGTTTTGGATAGTCCGGTAAGGGGACTATCGTTTTGGATAGTCCGGCATGGGACTATCGTTTTGGATAGTCCGGCATGATGACTATCGTTTTGGATAGTCCGGGATGTTGACTATCGTTTTGGATAGTCCGGCATGTTGACTATCGTTTTGGATAGTCCGGCATGGGGACTACCGTTTTGGATAGTCCGGCATGGGGACTACCGTTTTGGATAGTCCGGCATGGGGACTATCGTTTTGGATAGTCCGGCATGGGGACTATCGTTTTGGATAGTTCAGCATGGGGACTATCGTTTTGGATAGTCCGGCATGGGGACTATCGTTTTGGATAGTTCAACATGGGGACTATCGTTTTGGATAGTCCGGCATGGAGACTATCGTTTTAGATAGTCCGGCATGTTGACTATCGTTTTTGATAGTCCGGCATGGGGACTATCGTTTTGGATAGTCCGGCATGGGGACTATCGTTTTGGATAGTCCGGCATGGGGACTATCGTTTTGGATAGTCCAGCATGGGGACTATCGTTTTGGATAGTCCGGCATGGGGACTATCGTTTTGGATAGTCTGGCATGGGGACTATCGTTTTGGATAGTCCGGCATGGGGACTATCGTTTGGATAGTCCTGCATGGGGACTATCGTTGTGGATAGTCTGGCATGGTGACTATCGTTTTGGATATTCCGGCATGGGACTATCGTTTTGGATAGTGCGGCATGGAGACTATCGTTTTGGATAGTCCGGCATATTGACTATCGTTTTGGATAGTCCGGCATGTTGACTATCGTTTTGGATAGTCCGGCATGGGGACTACCGTTTTGAATAGTCCGGCATAGGGACTATCGTTTTGGATAGTCCGGCATGGGGACTATCGTTTTGGATAGTCCGGCATGGGGACAATCGTTTTGGATAGTCTGACATGGGGACTATCGTTTTGGATAGTCCGGCATTGGGACTATCGTTTTATATAGTCCGGCATGGGGACTATCGTTTAGGATAGTCCGGCATGGGTACTATCGTTTTGGATAGTCCGGCATGAGGACTATCGTTTTGGATAGTCCGGCATGGGGACTATCGTTTTCGATAGTCCGGCATGGGGACTATCGTTTTAGATAGTCCGGCATGGGGACTATCGTTTTGGATAGTCTGGCATTGGGACTATCGTTTTGGATAGTCCGGCATGAGGACAATCGTTTTGGATAGTCCGGCACAGGGACTATCGTTTTGGATAGTCCGGCATGGGACTATCGTTTTGGATAGTCCGGCATGATGACTATCGTTTTGGATAGTCCGGCATGTTGACAATCGTTTTGGATAGTCCGGCACAGGGACTATCGTTTTGGATAGTCCGGCATGATGACTATCGTTTTGGATAGTCCGGCATGTTGACTATCGTTTTGGATAGTCCGGCATGTTGACTATCGTTTTGGATAGTCCGGCATGGGGACTACCGTTTTGGATAGTCCGGCATGGGGACTATCGTTTTGGATAGTCCGGCATGGGGACTATCGTTTTGGATAGTTCAGCATGGGGACTATCGTTTTATATAGTTCAGCATGGGGACTATCGTTTTATATAGTCCGGCATGGGGACTATCGTTTTGGATAGTTCAACATGGGGACTATCGTTTTGGATAGTCCGGCATGAAGACTATCGTTTTGTATAGTCCGGCATGGGAACTATCGTTTTGGATAGTCCGGCATAGGGACTATCGTTTTGGATAGTCTGGCATGGGGACTATCGTTTTAGATAGTCCGGCATGGGGACTATCGTTTTGGATAGTCCGGCATTAGGACTATCGTTTTATATAGTTCGGCATGGGGACTATCGTTTAGGATAGTCCGGCATGGGTACTATCGTTTTAGGTAGTCCGGCATGGGGACTATCGTTTTGGATAGTCCGGCATGTGGACTATCGTTTTGGATAGTCCGGCATGGGGACTGTCGTTTTGGATAGTCCAGCATGGGGACTATCGTTTTGGATAGTCCGGCATGGGGACTATCGTTTTGGATAGTCCGGCATGGGGACTATCGTTTTGGATAGTCCGGCATGGGGACTATCGTTTTGGATAGTCCGGCATGGGGACTATCGTTTTGGATAGTCCGGCATGGGGACAATCGTTTTGGATAGTCTGACATGGGGACTATCGTTTTGGATAGTCCGGCATGGGACTATCGTTTTGGATAGTCCGGCATGTTGACTATCGTTTTGGATAGTCCGGCATGGGGACTACCGTTTTGGATAGTCCGGCATGGGGACTATCGTTTTGGATAGTCCGGCATGGGGACTATCGTTTTGGATAGTCCGGCATGGGGACTATCGTTTTGGATAGTTCAGCATGGGGACTATCGTTTTATATAGTCCGGCATGGGGACTATCGTTTTGGATAGTTCAACATGGGGACTATCGTTTTGGATAGTCCGGCATGAAGACTATCGTTTTGGATAGTCCGGCATGTTGACTATCGTTTTGGATAGTCCGGCATGGGGACTATCGTTTTGGATAGTCCGGCATGGGGACTATCGTTTTGGATCGTCCGGCATGGGGACTATCATTTGGATAGTCCAGCATGGGGACTATCGTTTTGGATAGTCCGGCATGGGGACTATCGTTTTGGATAGTCTGGCATGGGGACTATCGTTTTCGATAGTCCGGCATGGGGACTATCGTTTTGGATAGTCCGGCATTGGGACTATCGTTTTATATAGTCCGGCATGGGGACTATCGTTTAGGATAGTCCGGCATGGATACTATCGTTTTGGATAGTCTGGCATGGGGACTATCGTTTTGGATAGTCCGGCATGTGGACTATCGTTTTGGATAGTCCGGCATGGGGACTGTCGTTTTGGATAGTCCGGCATGGGGACTATCGTTTTGGATAGTCCGGCATGGGGACTATCGTTTTGGATAGTCCGGCATGGGGACTATCGTTTTGGATAGTCCGGCATGGGGACTATCGTTTTGGATAGTCCGGCATGGGGACTATCGTTTTGGATAGTCCGGCATGGGGACAATCGTTTTGGATAGTCTGACATGGGGACTATCGTTTTGGATAGTCCGGCAGGGGGGCTATCGTTTTGGATAGTCCAGCATGGGGACTATCGTTTTGGATAGTCCGGCATGGGACTATCGTTTTGGATAGTTCAACATGGGGACTATCGTTTTGGATAGTCCGGCATGGAGACTATCGCTTTAGATAGTCCGGCATGTTGACTATCGTTTTTGATAGTCCGGCATGGGGACTATCGATTTGGATAGTCCGGCATGGGGACTATCGTTTTGGATAGTCCGGCATGGGGATATCGTTTTGGATAGTCCAGCATGGGGACTATCGTTTTGGATAGTCCGGCATGGGGACTATCGTTTTGGATAGTCTGGCATGGGGACTATCGTTTTGGATAGTCCGGCATGGGGACTATCGTTTGGATAGTCCTGCATGGGGACTATCGTTGTGGATAGTCTGGCAGGGTGACTATCGTTTTGGATATTCCGGCATGGGACTATCGTTTTGGATAGTGCGGCATGGAGACTATCGTTTTGGATAGTCCGGCATATTGACTATCGTTTTGGATAGTCCGGCATGTTGACTATCGTTTTGGATAGTCCGGCATGGGGACTACCGTTTTGAATAGTCCGGCATAGGGACTATCGTTTTGGATAGTCCGGCATGGGGACTATCGTTTTGGATAGTCCGGCATGGGGACAATCGTTTTGGATAGTCTGACATGGGGACTATCGTTTTGGATAGTCCGGCATTGGGACTATCGTTTTATATAGTCCGGCATGGGGACTATCGTTTAGGATAGTCCGGCATGGGTACTATCGTTTTGGATAGTCCGGCATGAGGACTATCGTTTTGGATAGTCCGGCATGGGGACTATCGTTTTCGATAGTCCGGCATGGGGACTATCGTTTTAGATAGTCCGGCATGGGGACTATCGTTTTGGATAGTCTGGCATTGGGACTATCGTTTTGGATAGTCCGGCATGAGGACAATCGTTTTGGATAGTCCGGCACAGGGACTATCGTTTTGGATAGTCCGGCATGGGACTATCGTTTTGGATAGTCCGGCATGATGACTATCGTTTTGGATAGTCCGGCATGTTGACAATCGTTTTGGATAGTCCGGCACAGGGACTATCGTTTTGGATAGTCCGGCATGATGACTATCGTTTTGGATAGTCCGGCATGTTGACTATCGTTTTGGATAGTCCGGCATGTTGACTATCGTTTTGGATAGTCCGGCATGGGGACTACCGTTTTGGATAGTCCGGCATGGGGACTATCGTTTTGGATAGTCCGGCATGGGGACTATCGTTTTGGATAGTTCAGCATGGGGACTATCGTTTTATATAGTTCAGCATGGGGACTATCGTTTTATATAGTCCGGCATGGGGACTATCGTTTTGGATAGTTCAACATGGGGACTATCGTTTTGGATAGTCCGGCATGAAGACTATCGTTTTGTATAGTCCGGCATGGGAACTATCGTTTTGGATAGTCCGGCATAGGGACTATCGTTTTGGATAGTCTGGCATGGGGACTATCGTTTTAGATAGTCCGGCATGGGGACTATCGTTTTGGATAGTCCGGCATTAGGACTATCGTTTTATATAGTTCGGCATGGGGACTATCGTTTAGGATAGTCCGGCATGGGTACTATCGTTTTAGGTAGTCCGGCATGGGGACTATCGTTTTGGATAGTCCGGCATGTGGACTATCGTTTTGGATAGTCCGGCATGGGGACTGTCGTTTTGGATAGTCCAGCATGGGGACTATCGTTTTGGATAGTCCGGCATGGGGACTATCGTTTTGGATAGTCCGGCATGGGGACTATCGTTTTGGATAGTCCGGCATGGGGACTATCGTTTTGGATAGTCCGGCATGGGGACTATCGTTTTGGATAGTCCGGCATGGGGACAATCGTTTTGGATAGTCTGACATGGGGACTATCGTTTTGGATAGTCCGGCATGGGACTATCGTTTTGGATAGTCCGGCATGTTGACTATCGTTTTGGATAGTCCGGCATGGGGACTACCGTTTTGGATAGTCCGGCATGGGGACTATCGTTTTGGATAGTCCGGCATGGGGACTATCGTTTTGGATAGTCCGGCATGGGGACTATCGTTTTGGATAGTTCAGCATGGGGACTATCGTTTTATATAGTCCGGCATGGGGACTATCGTTTTGGATAGTTCAACATGGGGACTATCGTTTTGGATAGTCCGGCATGAAGACTATCGTTTTGGATAGTCCGGCATGTTGACTATCGTTTTGGATAGTCCGGCATGGGGACTATCGTTTTGGATAGTCCGGCATGGGGACTATCGTTTTGGATCGTCCGGCATTTGGACTATCATTTGGATAGTCCAGCATGGGGACTATCGTTTTGGATAGTCCGGCATGGGGACTATCGTTTTGGATAGTCTGGCATGGGGACTATCGTTTTCGATAGTCCGGCATGGGGACTATCGTTTTGGATAGTCCGGCATTGGGACTATCGTTTTATATAGTCCGGCATGGGGACTATCGTTTAGGATAGTCCGGCATGGATACTATCGTTTTGGATAGTCTGGCATGGGGACTATCGTTTTGGATAGTCCGGCATGTGGACTATCGTTTTGGATAGTCCGGCATGGGGACTGTCGTTTTGGATAGTCCGGCATGGGGACTATCGTTTTGGATAGTCCGGCATGGGGACTATCGTTTTGGATAGTCCGGCATGGGGACTATCGTTTTGGATAGTCCGGCATGGGGACTATCGTTTTGGATAGTCCGGCATGGGGACTATCGTTTTGGATAGTCCGGCATGGGGACAATCGTTTTGGATAGTCTGACATGGGGACTATCGTTTTGGATAGTCCGGCAGGGGGGCTATCGTTTTGGATAGTCCAGCATGGGGACTATCGTTTTGGATAGTCCGGCATGGGGCTATCGTTTTGGATAGTCCGGCATGGGGACTATCGTTTTGGATAGTCCGGCATGGGGACAATCGTTTTGGATAGTCCGGCATGGGGACTATCGTTTTGGATAGTCCGGCATGGGGACTATCGTTTTGGATAGTCCGGCATGGGGACTATCGTTTTGGATAGTCCGGCATGGGGACTATCGTTTTGGATAGTCCGGCATGTGGACTATCGTTTTGGATAGTCCGGCATGGGGACTATCGTTTTGGATAGTCCGGCATGGGGACTATCGTTTTCGATAGTCCGGCATGGGGACTATCGTTTTGGATAGTCCGGCATGGGGACTATCGTTTTGGATAGTCCGGCATGGGGACTATCGTTTTGGATAGTCCGGCATGGGGACTATCGTTTTGGATAGTCTGGCATGGGGACTATCGTTTTGGATAGTCCGGCATTGGGACAATCGTTTTGGATAGTCCGGCATGGGGACTATTGTTTTGGATAGTCCGGCATGGGGACTATCGTTTTGGATAGTCCGGCATGGGACTGTCGTTTTGGATAGTCCGGCATGATGACTATCGTTTTGTATAGTCCGGCATGTTGACTATCGTTTTTGATAGTCCGGCATGTTGACTATCGTTTTGGATAGTCCGGCATGGGGACTACCGTTTTGGATAGTCCGGCATGGGGACTACCGTTTTGGATAGTCCGGCATGGGGACTATCGTTTTGGATAGTTCAACAAGGGGACTATCGTTTTGGATAGTCCGGCATGGAGACTATCGTTTTGGATAGTCCGGCATGTTGAATATCGTTTTGGATAGTCCGGCATGGGGACTATCGTTTTGGATAGTCCGGCATGGGGACTATCGTTTTGGATAGTCCGGCATGGGGACTATCGTTTTGGATAGTCCAGCATGGGGACTATCGTTTTGGATAGTCTGGCATGGGGACTATCGTTTTGTATAGTCTGGCATGGGGACTATCGTTTTGGATAGTCCGGCATGGGGACTATCGTTTTGGATAGTCCGGCATGGGGACTATCGTTTTGGATAGTCCAGCATTGGGACTATCGTTTTGGATAGTCCGGCATGGGGACTATCTTTGTGGATAGTCCGGCATGGGGACTATCGTTTTGGATAGTCCGGCATGGGACTATCGTTTTGGATAGTCCGGCATGGAGACTATCGTTTTGGATAGTCCGGCATGTTGACTATCGTTTTGGATAGTCCGGCATGTTGACTATCGTTTTGGATAGTCCGGCATGGGGACTACCGTTTTTAATAGTCCGGCATGGGGACTATCGTTTTGGATAGTCCGGCAAGGGGACTATCGTTTTGGATAGTCCGGCATGGGGACTATTGTTTTGGATAGTCCGGCATGGGGACTATCGTTTTGGATAGTCTGGCATTTGGACTATCGTTTTGGATAGTCCGGCATGGGGACTATCTTTTTGGATAGTCCGGCATGGGGACTATCGTTTTAGATAGTCCAACATGGGGACTATCGTTTTGGATAGTCCTGCATTGGGACTATCGTTTTGGATAGTCCGGCATAGAGACTATCGTTTTGGAGAGTCCGGCATTTGGACTATCGTTTTGGATATCTCTGCATGGGGACTATCGTTTTGGATAGTCCGGCATGTGGACTATCGTTTTGGATAGTCCGGCATGGGGACTTTCGTTTTGGATAGTCCGGCATTGGGACAATCGTTTTGGATAGTCCGGCATGGGGACTATTGTTTTGGATAGTCCGGCATGGGGACTATCGTTTTGGATAGTCCGGCATGGGACTGTCGTTTTGGATAGTCCGGCATGATGACTATCGTTTTGTATAGTCCGGCATGTTGACTATCGTTTTTGATAGTCCGGCATGTTGACTAACGTTTTGGATAGTCCGGCATGGGGACTACCGTTTTGGATAGTCCGGCATGGGGACTACCGTTTTGGATAGTCCGGCATGGGGTCTATCGTTTTGGATAGTTCAACAAGGGGACTATCGTTTTGGATAGTCCGGCATGGAGACTATCGTTTTGGATAGTCCGGCATGTTGAATATCGTTTTGGATAGTCCGGCATGTTGACTATCGTTTTGGATAGTCCGGCATGGGGACTACCGTTTTGAATAGTCCTGCATTGGGACTATCGTTTTGGATAGTCCGGCATAGAGACTATCGTTTTGGATAGTCCGGCATATTGACTATCGTTTTGGATAGTCCGGCATGTTGACTATCGTTTTGGATAGTCCGGCATGGGGACTACCGTTTTGAATAGTCCGGCATAGGGACTATCGTTTTGGATAGTCCGGCATGGGGACTATCGTTTTGGATAGTCCGGCATGGGGACAATCGTTTTGGATAGTCTGACATGGGGACTATCGTTTTGGATAGTCCGGCATTGGGACTATCGTTTTATATAGTCCGGCATGGGGACTATCGTTTAGGATAGTCCGGCATGGGTACTATCGTTTTGGATAGTCCGGCATGAGGACTATCGTTTTGGATAGTCCGGCATGGGGACTATCGTTTTCGATAGTCCGGCATGGGGACTATCGTTTTAGATAGTCCGGCATGGGGACTATCGTTTTGGATAGTCTGGCATTGGGACTATCGTTTTGGATAGTCCGGCATGAGGACAATCGTTTTGGATAGTCCGGCACAGGGACTATCGTTTTGGATAGTCCGGCATGGGACAATCGTTTTGGATAGTCTGACATGGGGACTATCGTTTTGGATAGTCCGGCATTGGGACTATCGTTTTATATAGTCCGGCATGGGGACTATCGTTTAGGATAGTCCGGCATGGGTACTATCGTTTTGGATAGTCCGGCATGAGGACTATCGTTTTGGATAGTCCGGCATGGGGACTATCGTTTTCGATAGTCCGGCATGGGGACTATCGTTTTAGATAGTCCGGCATGGGGACTATCGTTTTGGATAGTCTGGCATTGGGACTATCGTTTTGGATAGTCCGGCATGAGGACAATCGTTTTGGATAGTCCGGCACAGGGACTATCGTTTTGGATAGTCCGGCATGGGACTATCGTTTTGGATAGTCCGGCATGATGACTATCGTTTTGGATAGTCCGGCATGTTGACAATCGTTTTGGATAGTCCGGCACAGGGACTATCGTTTTGGATAGTCCGGCATGATGACTATCGTTTTGGATAGTCCGGCATGTTGACTATCGTTTTGGATAGTCCGGCATGTTGACTATCGTTTTGGATAGTCCGGCATGGGGACTACCGTTTTGGATAGTCCGGCATGGGGACTATCGTTTTGGATAGTCCGGCATGGGGACTATCGTTTTGGATAGTTCAGCATGGGGACTATCGTTTTATATAGTTCAGCATGGGGACTATCGTTTTATATAGTCCGGCATGGGGACTATCGTTTTGGATAGTTCAACATGGGGACTATCGTTTTGGATAGTCCGGCATGAAGACTATCGTTTTGTATAGTCCGGCATGGGAACTATCGTTTTGGATAGTCCGGCATAGGGACTATCGTTTTGGATAGTCTGGCATGGGGACTATCGTTTTGGATAGTCCGGCATGGGGACTATCGTTTTGGATAGTCCGGCATTAGGACTATCGTTTTATATAGTTCGGCATGGGGACTATCGTTTAGGATAGTCCGGCATGGGTACTATCGTTTTAGGTAGTCCGCCATGGGGACTATCGTTTTGGATAGTCCGGCATGGGGACAATCGTTTTGGATTGTCTGACATGGGGACTATCGTTTTGGATAGTCCGGCATGGGACTATCGTTTTGGATAGTCCGGCATGTTGACTATCGTTTTGGATAGTCCGGCATGGGGACTACCGTTTTGGATAGTCCGGCATGGGGACTATCGTTTTGGATAGTCCGGCATGGGGACTACCGTTTTGGATAGTCCGGCATGGGGACTATAGTAGTGGGGTTTGCCTACTCCTGGTCCAGTTCAAGGTCAGCGGTTGTAAGTGTTGTAGGGGTAGTAGCGGCTGGGGTTTTTTTTGACAGTGATGGGTGGGTTTTGGAAGTGGGTCAAGGTTATCCGGAGGGGTTTTTAAAAAAGGTGAGCCCCGAGGGGTTAGATTGAAGGTGGGTAAAAATTTATTTAATTAAAGAAAAGTAGTGGTTTTATTTGAGGAGGTGTTGAAGTGTTGTTTACTGGTGATGGAGTGGTAGATGCCAAAGGTGATAGCGATGAGAAGATAAAAACATACTATCCACAGTACGCATTTGAATAGTTGTAAAAGCTGAATCATTTCTTGTTGATTCTTTGTTTCTAATTGTAGTCTGTTGATTTCGAGTTTGAGTTTATCCTCTTCCAATTGTGATGTAAATGAAAAATCATCCATCATCTTCGTGTATTAAATGTGTGCAGGTAAAAATGGGAGCGGTGTTGATGGTGAGAAAGTTGGCGATGAAATGAGAAACAGAGATAGGGACAGGTTATATATTACTGTAAAAATGGTGGGGGGTAAAGAAAATAATTGTAGTCGACTAAACATCATTATTAGCTGTGTCGGGTGTTGCAGCTTTGGAAGATGGAAGACTATTATCTGGCAGCTGTAAAACTTCGACGTCTTCGCTTTCCATGTTTTCGTAATCAGAAGAATTGTAGGAAACTTCCACAGTGATAGTAATGGTGTTATTTGGAGTGATTATTAGATCACTTAAAATTTGAAAAATAGTTTGTAATTCTTCTTGTGATTGAATAAGAAAAGTACATTTACTTGTTGTTAAAGGAGAGGAGCTCATTGTTCGGAAGTTAGCAAACAAATGGTGAGCGATGGTCAGAGGGTTACTTATATGTGGGCAAAGGTGGTGGAGGGGGAAGTAGAGGAGTGGGGAAGGTAGAGTGGTGGGGGAAGGTTGATATACCCATATGCGAACCGGCGGCCAGAGCATTTTGCCGCAAAACCCCATTTGGGTAGGTCATGGGTGGTGTGTAGAAATAAGCATTAGCTGTAATATAAATTAGAAACACTAATAATTGTTTTAAATCAAATATTAAGTTTACTTTTAACCAGAGTTTGCATTTCTTGTTCCTCGTTGTCCAATTCAATAATTTTAAAACCATGAGTTGTTTCTTCTTCTTCCCCTGCACTGTTGGAAGATGACGATGATGAAAATATTCTGGTAGGATCCACATATTTTACTTTGATTTTGATCCATCTTAAAGGATACTTATCCATAAGTGTGAGTAAGTTGTGAAATAGAGTTTCCATCTCATCTCTTTCGGTAATTAAATGTTCAAAAGAAATAAACCTGTCACCATGTTGTTGCCAGTCAGAGTAATGAAATCGGAATGAGAAATGTATTGAAGGATCTGTAGAATATATGTTGGTGGGGACAATTTCAAGGTCAACCGAATGAAATTTTAAAAAAGAGCTGCAGTCAGTGACTACAGCTATAGATCTGAAGCTTCAATAGGATGAGAAGACCAATCTGATCTGTATTTGCATGCATTTATGATGCATGTACAAAAGTCGTCTTTATAACATGCATTACACTCTCGGCAATTAACAATTTTTTCTGGATGAAATTTGATACATCTCTGGGGACAGCAAGTGTGGAAGTATCTTGATTTATAAATTTTAAAGGTTCGCAATTCTGGTGGTGGTAGTTGTTTTGTCTTGCATTTGCAGTAACAGGATCCGAAGAATTCACATTTTCTACAAGCTAATCCGTCTACCATCCATCTTCCTATATCGGTACATTTTTGTTCACAACAATAGCGTGGTTTGTACTCGTCTTTCTTGTTTTCCATGTTGACGCTTCTAAGTTTAGCCAAGAAATGAAGTGTATAGTGTAGGATAGCATGTTTTATAGATTAGAAAAGTGGTGGGGGTAATCTCAAGGTCATCCAAATGGAGTTTTAAAAAAGAACATCTTACAAGTGTAAGATGTATTTATTTAAGATAGTGAGTTTTCATCCTCTTTTTCTTTCTTTATATCTTGTTTGTATTTTTCTTTTTCTTCTTTAGCCATAGCAATGAGATCTTCAGTGGATAGTGGATGTACTTCTGGAAATTTTAGAATTAATTTTGGTTGGAATCCTTCTTTAGTCAATACTTGAAGATCGGATGTCATTTGTTCTACACTTTGATAATCTTTTCCGTAGATTTTTCCATTAAATTCAATCATCATTCTGTACAACATGGTAGTGGTAGTTGTTTTCGCTGCGTCAGTTGGGAAGCAAATGATGATTCTGTTTAGGTTACGCGTTCCTTTTATAGATGCCACAGCGACCACTCAATATTATTCAACATCAGTAATATTTCTGAAACTTAACATTACTTTGAGTAGATGGTGTTGTAGTTGAAGGTTGTGTGGAAACAAATATTTCTTCATTGCAGAATTTTTGTTTAGGAAACATCCTCATGTTGTTAGCGTAAACATCAATATTTAAACGATAACCACCGGCAAGTAATACTCGCAATTCATTAGTAAAAATCGTCGAGTTCTTCAAAAGTTGTGATGGTGGTGGTATCATATGATGCACACTTCACCTTAAGAGACATGTTGTTATTTGTAATAACTGGAGAGCCAACAGAGATGCGTACAGCACGAAAGGTAGTCGGAGACTGATGAGATCCTCAAGAAAATTACGGCCTTTATATACCCTCGAAACTAGGTCAAGGTCACCCAAACGTGTTTTTAAAAAAGCAACATATCGATAGTGCAAAAACACTATCGATATGTTGCCTTTTTCTTATTTTTTTTTTTTTATTTTTTATTTATTTATAATCAGTTACACACATGTACAACAGTATATATATAAACTACAGATTAGTTGCTAGTAGGCATAACATGAAGTGTAAGTTCAGTAGAGTTGCTTCCGCTAGGACCGTGAGATGCTAAGTAGAGTGTGCCGGGGTGAATCAGTCGTAAATCTTCATTCTGCAGCAGTTGAACAAAGCGTTTGGGAAGAAATACTTGAAATTTTGGTTCATCACCAGGTGTGTAGGGTGCTTCACTTAATGTACAATTGATAGCGTCTCCAATTGATGTTTCCATTTTCTTAATAGTGTGAATAATATAATGTTTCTCTTCCTTCAATTCTGAACATTTTTTTGTCGGTAGTATAGTAGATTTAGAATGTTTGTTAAATTGATCAACAAGCGATTGTAGAAAATTTTGTGACGCCATTATCTTCTTCTTGCTATTGTTCGTCTTCTTCTTCTTGTGTTTGCGTGTCAGAGGTGTTGACTCCCCGGAGGTTCGAGTAATATACTGATGCATTGTCATAGTGCCGCTCTCGCTTTTATACCCTTCGTTTCCCCCACCACTTTGCTGGAGATAGACATTTAAACGATATGCGTTTTTTAAAGCACATTGAGACTGTTGATGTTTAAAGTTTTTAGATGAAATACAGATGTTATCAAAGTAGCAATAAAAATCTTTTTCCATTTGCACATTTATTACTTCATGGTTTGTATATGTTTGTATCCTATTTGCTTTTTCCAATCCTCTTGTAAAATAGTTTTGAACTTTTTGCAGAAATGATTCATAATGTGTGGCATCATATTGTAGGTTATAAAACCTTCATCCCATCTTAGATTATGAAAATGTTTCATCAACCATTTGTTTGTTACTTTAGCTTTGGTTGTTAATCTGTTGAATGGTAAAGGAGGCATAAATAAAAAGTGATAAACAACAGATGTTATCATATCTAGTACCACTAACTCTTTAATTATAAAATTTCCATCATTACCACGGAATGCTTGAAACTCTATGATACCTTGCTTTACTTTTATTAATTCTATCTTCTTAGAGAATGAAACTTGTTTATCCATGATGACGTTCAGTAGGCAACTGGTATGTTAATCCAGATTGACAACCTTTTATACCCCCAATATTCTTCTTTTTACTTACAATATTCTTTATTTGTTCAATTTGTTGCCGATTGTTGATTGTTGAAACTTGATTCGTTTTCCTTGGTTTCTTGCTTTTCTTCATCTAAATTAAAGTTGGTTTGATAGTGGTGTAACTGTCTCCACATATCTACTTCATGTGGTATCCTATTGAAGATTGAAGTATCTACTGGACCATATAGGATTGGAACATATGGTTGTTTATCCAATGCATCAATTAAATAGTCTTTGATAATTGCACTTGAGAATATTAGCTGTTTTAAATATCTTGTTATAGGACCAGTAGCACAAGTTAAAGTGGTAAAACTCTTCTTTAGTCAAATGTATTTTTATATTATATTTAGTTAAATCTCTAAATCGAACTAGTTGTTGACCACGTTGTTTAACAATATCGATTTCAATATTTGATTCCAACAAACCTAGTTTTGTTTTTCTTCCAAATGTATTGTTACTCAGATAACATTCCAAAAGATGTATATGTTTCATAAAAGATTCCCAAGAAGTTTCAGTGAAGGTTACCATTTTAGATCCATGATTTAAAATAACAGTAGGAGAGTAATCCAATGATTTCATCACTCCAGCAGATACAGTCTTTGTCATACAAGAAGAAATAGGATAAAATATTCGAAGAAATACTTCCGTTAAGATGTTGGTGGAAATGTTATCTTCAATTTTTCTTTTCTTTGTTTCTTTTTCAACTTCCTCTTCTTCTGTCTTTTTATGTTTAAACTTGAGGAACTCATCCATTTCCTGTTCAACTTGTCTTTCTATATCCAAACTATTGTCAGCCATAAAAGGTGTAGTTTCTTCATTAGCAGTTGATGTAGTAGAACTCATCTTGCGGACGATGTTACCCATACGACAATCAAAGATGAAATGAATTTCCAGCTCTTTTTTCTCGCTTTTATACTCGCAGATGACCTAGATATTGTTGATTTTTTGTAAAAACCTTACAAATTGTGCAGATGTTGTATTAATCCTTCTTAAAGTACATTCTTCACGATTCCTGTTAGCGGTGTGTAAGTAACTATTTTGTCATGTAGAATTAAACAGTATGCTGAAGTTCCATCTGGTATTTTATCTTCAAATTCCATTTCAACTTTTATATCTACACTTGAAGATTTTACAGATTCATTTTGTTTTGAACAATCGATTACAACAATTGGAGCTTTTGAATAAAATTGTTCTGGTGATAAAAGTGGTGTATTCGTCTTACCATAATATGATGATTGAAATCTTGCATACATGTCATATAGAATGGAATAACGTTTCTTGTCAAATGAAACATTTAAACTGTCATATGGAAAGAACTGAGAGTTTAAAAAAACTTTGCAATTCTTTATCTTGCAATGGTCAAATTGACCAGCGTGCGCGGTTATAACATCTTTTCGTTTAGTCTGAAAACCGACTATTATGTACCTTGCCCGTTCTAAATAAGTAGAGGTTTTAACAGTCCATGTTTGTCTTTCTGTTTGAGGCAATATGGGGTATTCATGAAATTCCCAACTCCTAAATGGTATTACAATATCACGGTCAGATTTTAATTTTTTCAATAATATTACTCGATGTTCATCTGCCAATCTGACATGAGGTACTCTCCATACAACTTTATCCAATTGAAGTTGCCATTCCAAATCGGCATCTTTAGTTCCACTTGGCGCTTGTATTACATCCTTATTTGTTGAAGATCTGAGCAGTACCAGTTCTTGCTTTACATTTATTATTATTCTCTTGTAATCTTCTGCGAATCCCAAAAGCAATCGTAAAGGTACATTAAAATCAAAGTAACCTTTTGAATTAGGAGTAATAGTGTCTTTATCAGGAGTCACCCATCCAGCCGAGATTAAAGAATTTTTTTCATTGGGTGTTATTGAAGTCAATCCTTTTAAAGTTGTTGATATACCAACTTTTTTTGTTGAATCAATTGTTACTCCAGATATCTCATATCTAATTTCATCAAACAGATATGCCATAGGGTTATTTATAAAAGGAACAGTTGAACCAGACTTTCCATCCAATGTTGTTACTCTTCCTTCGATATATAAATAACTTTCACATGGTAATGTGTAGATATCTTGTTGTTGAATGGGAATTCTTATTTCATCATTATTATTTAATTTTGATGAAGTGTAAGGGTTGTGAGTGTGATATTCCTTCTCCCATAGGGTTTCGTCGAATGTCGGTCCTTGCGCTATATCCAGTATATCCATGGTTGGCAAGTTTTAGTCCGATCTTTTGTAGGAAGCGTATGTTGTCCGGTGTTAACTCGTCGAATGTTGAGGAGCTACTGAGCTCTTGACTCTTCCGTTGTGGTTTAAATGATAATCCCATGTTGACTTTATGTTGCCGCTCTGATATGTAACCGTATAGTTATTGTTTCTCCTCTAAAATCAACACTAATACCGTCTTGATCCAATATGTTCAGTACGATGTCTGAAATGAAACTGGTGTTTAACGGTAGGTATATCAGGTTTTGTGGCTTCTCAACTATTTTAAAACCAGGAGCTACTGTAGGGTAAAATGTGTGTAATATATGTTGATTTACTCCATCTCTATATGATCCGTGTATAATATTACACGTTACATCAATACTGTTCACCTTTAATATTGTTACTGTTGTATCGCCAGTATAATCATTTCCAGGAGCTAAAATTCCTTTCTTCTTTGAAAATCCGAGCAAATTGCCGATTGAGTGGTCTAAGCTAAAATCTATATAATACTTTGAAGTTATTTCTGCTTTTAATGTATTATTATTACCTTTTATAGAAATATTTTCTTCTCCAAGTTTCTTTTGTAATACTTGGTTTATATCGTCTATTTCATATGCTCCTGTAGATAATGGAATTATTTTTAATTGTGAATAATTTCCCTTTTTCATCTTTACTCTCATAATAATGTAGTAAATTATTTTTTCCTTCTGTAACATTGGGAATTGAATTGTATGTAGTCAAATCCAATAATGCTGCTTCCCATAGTTTATCCGTAGATAAACGTAACGCTGGGAAAAGTGTACTTTTCAATGTTGACGAATTTCCACTCAGCGATACTGTATACGATGACATCTTAAAGCTGACTGACGCTCTTCGCTAGGAACTCTAAACATAAATGTCCGCATATTTCCGTATTGCTAGGTTGCTCTCTTTTGTAGTTGTAGAATATATTCTTGGAGTCCCGAAAATAATGTTGAAGTTCTTTTGGTGGCGGTAAATTTCCAAAACTATCAAAGTAGTAACATTTTCTCCAAGTTTTTTTATAACATACCCAATGAGTACCTGGTCCATAATTAGAGTCTAAATTTACTATTCCAGTTTCATTTTTCCACACTCTATTTGGTAATGTATCTTTCATAAAAACTCCTCTGAAGAATGGTATTCTTAAATATTTCACATATTTTGACAATTGATAGTTTGTTAATGCTTCATTGGAATTATCAATTTATTTTTCTTATTTAATACACACGGTACGGTCTTAAGTAAAGACCCGATCCGTTTTTTACCATTGACCATATGGATGTTTTCTTGACTTTCCTTTTAGGGTTAGTGCGATGTTTTCTTTTGATGTTCCCCGCCTCTTTTTTGCAGCTTCTTTTTTACTAGGTTTTTTCCCGCGTCGTCTGCCACCACCAAACTTAGCTTTCGTCTTCATGGCTGTTGTCACTGCCCCAAGCTGCTGCTTTTTCCGCAATACTGGCGTCACTTGATTTAACCCTTTGCCAAGCTTTTTCCGCTAGCGCTCTATCCGCTATTGATCTATTTGTTGAATCTGCAAACTTGGAATACGCTATATCGTGTTCTTTGCAAGCTTGATCTAATTTATTAATTCCAGGATCTCCTCTTGCTAAACGTTTTGCCAACTTAGTTCCGGGTCCACAATATTGATAGCCTCCGGGCAGATGAAATTCGTATGGTAAAGCGTCTATTGCTCGATTTAGAACAGCACCAACAGGAATCCGTCTGAGCAGGGAAAAACGCAGCTGATGTTATACCACGTCCTTTCTTAACGCTGTCTTGACGACGACTGAGCGGTGCGGTCTTCATTATGTCGTCTTATATAACCAGCGTGTTACTCCACGAGCTGCTTTACATAAATGGATAACTCGTGCACAATGTTTTATATTTAAATATTTAATTATTCAAATTAATTATATACTGATTTATGATTCTATTTTTAATCCAAGCTTCTCGTTCATCGGGTTGAATCATCACATGACTCGTTTGTACTAGCTATATGATTGTGGGTATCGATAAGTAAATTGCCCACTATTCTTATTAAACAATCTAAAGTTACAGCATCTTTCGGATGTTGAGGATCATGTAACTGCATAATACGTTTATCATTACACGTGTAAGCGGTCAGAATCACTTTTCGATGTTGTTATGACTTGTCCAATAGTAGCAGCATCATTTAAATCTTCTCCTGGTAAAATATTAATTATTTTCTTCATTTTTGCATCATATTTGGTCCCAAAGTGTTTATCCCAAGTTATTGTTTGTTTCATTGTAACACAATCATTTGCTTCGTAACCAGGATAAATATCTTTTATTCTTCTATTACGACCATTGTATGTACCTAATGTACCACCAGTAGCAATTAATGTTTGCACCATTAGAGGTACATCTGTATCTTTTATACCAAATCTTCCATTTGTTATTGTTTTACGTCCTGCATCCCATTCATCATTTTTTCCTTGCATTAAATCAAACTTTTCATTTCCATGTATAAATGTATCTCCTCGCTTTAGCACGGCATCTTCATGTTTTACAAAATTCGATGTTCCCCTTTTTAATTCTTTAGATAGTTGTTCCATAGTAACAGCGTCTTTTGGTTGAGAACCGAACTTTACATTTGACAACACTTTCCCATAACAATCGATTTCATCACCATCTTGTAAAATACAGTTGTCCTTGATGTATTTCAGGTTTACAGCATCGCCGTCTTCCTTTGGGTATCCAATGTCATTTATAATAAACTTATAAAAAGAAAATCCTCGTTGAGTCTTTTCCGGTATTATAGAATGTAAATATTCTTTATTAACTGAATCTTTATCATTTTTTGGATTTGCCACATTGGTTATCCTATGATTTCCAGCATCATATGTTTGTCCATCTTTTAAATTATTACCCCACTGCAATTTTAAAGTATTTAAAAGTTCAGATGATAAATACTCTTTATTAATTGCATCAGAACTGTCAGTTGGTTTACCAACATTAATTATTCTATGTGATTTGACATCGTAAGTATTTTTGTCTAATTTCAATGATGTTGAAGTTGCTTCTTTTACTGTCTTTAAATTCGCTCCATCAGTATCTTCTTCTGGGTCTTTAATAAATTTTAAACGTTTGTTACTCATATCATAGTCACCTTCAGGTGTTTGCGGCAATCCACTTCTTTTTTTGTTTTCTCCTCCTTGTACTCCTAGCCCGGAGTACCGTCCGAACTTGTCGACACTCATGATTGAACTGATCCACTGTATACTCACAGCTCTCTTATATATCCATAATGATTTATACAACTATTCCACGATTTCGAAGTTCGTCAACTAAAGCCACCCATTCATTATTTAAACCTGTATGACCAGCTTCCATGGCTTCATGTAATAGTCTCATTCTATCGACCAATTTGTTTATATCATTATAGTAAATCACATTTGTATTATATAGGTTTTTCATTAAACCTTTACCAGACGTTGAAGATTCTCCTTTTTTCTTTTTACCATATTCATCCATAAGTGATAAGTCCATAAGTGATAAAGATTTCCTCTTTAGCGGTTTCTTCAAAGCAGGCGCAGTTCGTAATGTTGGTAGTTTTCTCAGGGGAAACAATCTTTTTATTACAACTGAATATTTAGTTGCGCGTGTTCTATTTATCATTGAATCTTTGGAGTAATTCTTCTTATGAGCATTAGTATTTTGCAAAATTTCTTTAAAAGTATTTAAATCTTGTAGTGTATATTTTATAGGTATATTTTTAAAAATCAGTTCAAATAATCCTTTTGTTCCTTTATATTTATGCTCACCAATAACAATGTCATCATCTTCAGTCAAATATACTTTTGAATCTCCTATTTTTAATTCATTTCCATCAATTCTCGCTCCATATACATGTGACTTGTGTAGTTTTGGGTTAGCTTTTATTTCATGTAACATCTTCATGATATACTTTCTTCCAAGAGGTCCTTGTTGCAATATATCACTACTTAATTTTGTTAGATTTGGAATTGATTGTTCTGCTTCAGGTATATGTTGTTCTTCTTCTTCTTCTTTTTGAACATTTATTTCTGGTTCTTCTTGTCTTGTTTCTTCTCCTTTTTGAGAAACTTCACTATCACTTGTGTAAGAATCATCATCTTCTTCTTTTTTTAAAGTCTTTACTTCAAATTTAGAAACAGGTAGTAAAACATCTCCTTCAAAATGAGGTTTACCAATTGTTTCTGTTATCTGTTTTAAAGGTTCTGTAATAGGCTTAAATGTAGTCTCCAGAAATTCTTCTCTTTCATTCAAACCCATTCTTAATGCTCGATTTTTAAGTCTAATCGAGTCACTCAGTGATTTTATTTCTTTTAATAGTTTTTCTTGGTTCACCATGTTTACGCAGCGAGGTCCAATCTATTACTAAACGTATCATCAATCTTTCAATGAATTAATACAAATTTATCCAATCCTATACGATATCTTCCATTTTTTATAGCTTCTTCTTTCATAATAACAAGAAATCCATATTTTTCAGCCCATGCTTTGCCACACATTTCTTTAAATTTATCAAATGACATGTCTGCATTCACATGATCATAATATATGTGCTTTAAATTTGTTTCATCTTGCTTAAAGATAATTAGTAGATTTGCATTATCTCTTATTAGTTGTTTTGGAATTTTACTGTAAGTTTGACCAATATAAATGCTATCAATATTGTAATGTCTTCCCATGGCAAAATAACTTCTAATAGTGTCGTGATTTTCACAAGATACATCATCAAATATAAATATAGAAAATGGTTTAGCCTCGTTTGGCTCCATTATAGTTTCACTAGCATTAAACTTGTAAAAATTAACTTCAGGCACACTTGCGAGTACCTTATCCAATAATTGGTATTTGGGTTGTTGCAAAGATTTGGAAAAGATATAAATGTTGTTGAAACGTAATCCCTTAGGATTTGTTATTAAATTAAAAACCACATTTGTCTTTCCACAATTTGATGGTCCAGTTATTAAACATCTTATTGTGTTTGGCAGTAATTCACCATGTTTTCCATGATTTAACTTGTCGTTGTCAACTGTTAACTCATCAATATTATCAATAAAAAATCGATCCTTTTGCTGCACAATCTCCATCTTGTGTAAAGGTTAAACATGTAATGACTTCATAAATTGCTACACTAAGTCTTTTGTAGGGATCCAAGAGTCTTCACTTTTATCAAATCCCAACCAACGTACTTTCACCTTATCCTTTTTTCTTTGTAAAATTTTTTCAACAAGATATACATCGCCAACTGATGATTTTAGCAATTCATGTCCGTAGAATCCACCTTCAAGCAATTCACCCTTGTTGTCCTTTAAAATGTAGGTTTCAGGTATTGTTGGTTGCACTTTATAGATTGTAAATACTTCATTAGTCCAGTTTGGCAGATACCTTTTGCTAAATACTCCTTTGTACTTACTTATATGAACTTTATCATTAACTTTAAATGTTTTGGGCTGCATTTTTTCACGTTTAGGAGTAGTATTATTTTTAATACGTTTTAATACCATTTTAGCATTGGTACTATTTACTTCGTTAGGCTTCATACCAATGGTTCGATGATACTTATTGTTATATTCTTTTATAAGTTGTGGTAATATATCATAACAAATATATGATCCTCGTTTGGAAAATGTTTTATACATTGCTCCTTTTAACGTTCTGTTAAATCTTTCTATTATTGAAGCTTTAACTTCAGAATTTGTAGAATAATGATTTATTTTATACTTCTTCATTAAAGCTGCAAAGTCTTTGTTAAAATATTCTTTTCCATCATCAGTTTGTAGATGTTTGATGTTGAAATTATTTCTTAGTATAGCCATTTCCATAGCTTTTGTAACACTTTTACCAGTCTTGTCCTTTAGCGGTAAAGCATCAGCCACTTTAGTAAAACAGTCTATAATCGCTAAAATGTATTTGAATCCTTTATTTAATTTACTATGTGGTATCATTTCAATAAGATCGGCTTGGAAAAGATCATTCATTCCTTTTATAATTGTATTTCTTCTAGGAAATTTTCTTCTTGCCGGCTTATGAAGTTCATTTACAATCTTGTTCCTTAAATCTTCCATCTTCAGTTGTGTCTTCCACACCGCTTGTAAAAATACTGATCTCTAAAATGGTTTATCCTCTTTTATATGGTTAGATTATAGGTCAAGGCCATATTACATTGGTGTAAAAAAGAGGGAACATGACATTGAGCTTGTCATGTCCCCTCTTCTTTACGGAAAGGAAGAAGGTAAAGGACGAAGAATAGGTTTACTGGTCGATAGGGTATAAGGAGTAATGTCCAAATGGTAGAGTTTTTATATTACCTTCCAGGATGTACCTCTTATCATCCTTACAACTCAAAGCCCATTTGGTTTGCTTTACACTGAAGAGACGATGGTTGAAGCTTCTTATGGTGTTAAATGTTGCTGTTGTCTCAACATTTTCAAATAAGCATCTCTTGTATTCTTCAAACTGTATATTCTTCTTCAGGTATGAGGTTTTTATACCTTTGGCCTTCTTCACGATTTCATGTTCTCTTTTTTTATTTTTGTACAATTTAAATGAATACAATTTAGACATTAGAGCAACAACCTCTTCCATTGGCACGCCATTTGTTTCGTCTTTGAACTTTCCCAATACCTTTTTATTTCTACCGTTGTCGTAGTTGGGATGGTCTTGTGGATAATCAGAAAAGTCAAAGTCGTTATTGTAGATAAAACAGCGTAGGTCTTCATACATATCTTCAGTTCTTATCCAATAAATAAAAGCGTCCGTATCCATGTATACAATGCCGATGTTTTCTCTTCCATAAAATTTAACCATCTTGTTGTAATGGAAGTCATACATGTGGGTCTTTGAAATATCTAGAATAGACATCCCCACATATAAAGGACGATCCATTGTAATTGAAATTTTGTTCATGGAAACAGCTACAAGATTTTCGTTGATTATTATGGATGATCCGAAGTTAGGTTTTTGTACCAGCTTTTGTAGTTTTACCGGATCACTAACTAATTTCACATTCTTATGCTTTCTTTTGTTTTCCAGTGTCTTGCCAAATATTGCATTATTCATCAATTTAAAAAAGTCCTTTTGAAAATTAGATGTAGCTGAAGTTCTTCTTTTTGTGTTATTGTCAATGTATGACTTTAACCAACAGGATTGAGAAAATTGTAAAGCTCTATTAATTTTTGTTATTCTCAATCCTAACTCTAGGGCTTGTTGTATTACCCAATAATGAGCAACATATCTTGATTTGTTGGTTAAAGTCATCATTAATTTAGGCCAACTGCCGGTTGGTGATATTTCCGTCTTGGCCAGTAGAGGTAAATCATAATGGTGGTCATGCAAATGTTCAGGGTACTCAATATCTACATCCAAAATATAACCAGTGTCTCCATGTTTTGCTATATTCATGATGTTTCCAATAGAATCAGGGTCTACCCATTTGAAGTTGCCATATGGGAGAGGATTCGACATGGCCCATCCATAAAGGTTATTTGCATCAAAATAACCTAAATATGTACTTGGTTTTGTTGCATCAAAATTGGGCAAATATTTGTTATTTGCCTTTACATGTCGTGTTACACTTTGAGTTAGTCCCCCTCGAACACCTGATTCCAACATCAGCACCATGTCTATATCTGTAAGAAGTTGGAGTTTACATTTTGTTTCCTTTAACATTGCTTGCCAAGCTAGTCCAGGTGATGTACAAGAATGCAGAGGGTCTAATCCATATGCCTTAAAACATGTATTTCTAAACTCTTCCATTATATCACAAAGTAAAGTTACATCTAGTTTTACATAAAAGTCCGAATATTCTCCAAGTGTTTTAAATCCTAATTCATTCCATACTCTACACGCATGTTCATAATCTTCATGGGATATATCTGTGTCATATAGTTTACTTTTGAATTCTTCTTTTGGTGGAAGGGATATTTCATTAAATCTTTCTAAGCTATCTATATAATCATACGGAAAAACACCTTTGCGAAGAACTAAATTAACCTTGTCATTACTTACAATCTTCTTGGTTTCTATTAAATCTTCTGTTCTCAGGTTTTCAGAAAGCTTCATTAAACTAGATGGCATAAAACGGTAAGAATCTAAAAACCGAAGCTTAATATTTCCAACTTTTTTAGTAAAACTTATAAACTTCTCCGTGGTTTCAGCTATGACATCAATTTCTCCATTATCTCTTCCTAATTCCGGAATGATAAAATGTGCATCATAACCACTAAGGTTATGTAATATTACAGGTATATTTGTAGGGATCTTGTAGTTGATATTACAGCTGTTACATGCAGCACCTCTATAATACCCTGTCAGATGGTCATGATCATGAACCTTGTGATTTTCCACAGTAAATTCATTTCTACATAAATAACAATGAGTTGCATTTTCATGTTGAATCTCTTCTTCTTCGTCCAAAGGTATCATCGGTATAATATCACTGTACAATCTTTCAACACTTTCCGCTATTATATACAACTGATCAAGGAATATTTTAGAAGCATTAACACCACGATAGACAATAGGTTTTGAAGTTAAATTAAATTTATTTAGATGTTCTTCAGAAAGAGTAGATTTAACCATTAAACAAAAACTGTTTGGATCATGTATCTGATACTTAACACTTTTCCTTGCTACATCACCATCATTATTTTCAATAGGCACTAGTGTCGATTCAAAATCAGCATAGACAACAATGGGAATCCGATATTGATGGGAGATTTTCTCAAATTTTAACTCTGCCTTACTTGGACACGGTAAGATAATTTTTGCTTCATAGTTGTTGTTACATAGTTTTTTATGCTCTTGTAACCATTCATTTCCTTCTCTTCTTTCTTCATGAAAATTGAAGCATCTTTTGCAAACTATCTTCTTATTTTTAGTTTTACATAGTTGATAACTTACAAGAGTTTCAAATTTTTTAATCCATACATAGTGGGAAATATCACCTTTTGTAAGTAATAATAAGTCTGTATGATCTGGGAGTTCATTCTTCACCACACGCAATGGGTACACTTTATTCGAACTGTCCAAACCAAAAACATTAACAGATGTTCCAGGGTTTTGTTTTTCGAACTTTGGGATGTCCTTCAAAGCCACTGGATAAGTCAATCCTTGGAAATTATATCTAAATCTGTGTGTTTCATATTCTTCACTGGGTCTAACCGCATGGTTAGGTGGTACAAATTTTGCCGTCATTGCATATCTAAAACATTCCATATCTTCATTTTGAACATTTATACATGATTTAGTGTCTGAAATTTTCTTTGGGAGCGGAATATAACTGCTACCCCTTAATCCATAGCCGTGTTTATGAACTCTAACATCCATACTCTCAATACTAACCAAACTCCAACCAGATCCTCTTCCTTCATGTTCTTGAATTTTTGTTAGTATTTCTTCCAAACAATCTTCAACTATTGAATTAATATCTGAACTTGCCATGATGGTCTGGTTTTTTGTCATGAATCCTCTTGGTGACATTTCTCCTTCTACATTAGTAAACATAGCATTTAATAATATGCCAAATTTAATAAAGTTTAGTCTTCTTAATTCTTCTGTGAGTGTTTTACTTACAATTGTTCTTACTTCTTTAAAAAACTGATCCAATTCCAAATTTTCATTTTGAATTTTGTGGTGCATTACTACTCTACCTTCTAAAGCAAATACTTTTAAACACGGTATTTCATTAGATGGTCCTGCTAATGGTTCTTCTTCTTGTTGTTCTTCTTGTTGTTCTTCTTCTTCATATAGTTTTAAATCTTCATATTCTGTTTCTGTTACATCTTCATTATTATTGTGGAATAATTCTTTATGTATTTCTAGTAGAATATTATCATGAAAAGTTTCTGAGCAAATTTTACATTGATGTGGTATTTCATTAGATGGTCCTGCTAATGGTTCTTCTTCTTGTTGTTCTTCTTTTGGTTCTTCTTCATATAGTTTTAAATCTTCATATTCTGTTTCTGTTACATCTTCATTATTATTATGGAATAATTCTTTATGTATTTCTAGTAGAATATTATCATGAAAAGTTTCTGAGCAAATTTCACATTGATGCATCGTGTTGATGTTTACTCTTTGAAATTTAGCACGGAAATGAAATGCTTCTCTCTTCTATTCCCTTTATATAATGCTTCCCCCACCACATTTGTAAGGTTTTTTTTTTAGTGAAATGTTAGAATTAGTAGTTTAACACTAAAGCTGAAAAGTAATGATTAAAGCCTATATTTTCTTCCAATTGCAAATACTCCACATATGCCTCCACCCACAGCCATAACAGATCTATGTTTCTCCAATATACACCAAAGGTGTGTCTATCATCTACCAAAATTGGAGATCCTATGTTTACTAATCTTCCATTTTCTATCTATGTCACAACTTCAATTAAAAACCTTCCTATAATATCCATTGGTGAATTCAGATCCACAAATATTCTTGTTACAACATTTTCACTTAACAAAGGCACTTCAATTTATTTAATTTCTTCATTGTTTTCTTCATCCACCTCCAATACTTCTTCAACTTTTGTACATTTGTTATAAAATATTGAAGCATCTTGGGGAGACATGTTCACTCTAGCTATTATAGGTGAAGAATGTTCTCAACACAAACCACACCACTCTTATATCGCCATGTCATTGAGTAGAAAGTGTTCTTTTTATGGTACAATTTTAGTAAAAAAAAAATAATACAATTCTGTCTTTACCACAATATTGCTCTTAATTAGAGCTTTTCATTGATGTATCACTTGCCCTATTCCGGCAAACCATCCTTGAGTTATTAGTCATTTTCTAATCCAGATTATTGCTGGGGGGGGGGAGGGGGGAGGGGGAGGGGGAGGGGGGAGGGGGAGGGGGAGGGGGGAGGGGGAGGGGGAGGGGGAGGGGGAGGGGGAGGAAGGGGGGGGGAGGGGGGAGGGGGAGGGGGAGGGGGGGGGGGGTTATTAACCTAATTGAGGTCAAGGTCACCAAAAAATGATAATGTACCAAAGTGATGGGGACGGCCGGAGCCATCCCCACCACTCTGTTTGCCTAACACTTCCCCAAATCCCAACCCACTATAGTTACGTCTTGCAAGGGATCCCAATTTTTGGCCCGCACGCACGTGGCGATCCAGTTTGGTGAGCTGTGATACGGGCGGTTCAGTCTCGGGCCCGAAGGCACTGGGCTTGACCATCCAATTATAATAGGGAGTCTGGAACAATTAATGCAAGACGCAACTCTAACCTCCCACCCTTAATCTAAACCCACCCAAATATAATTATTTCCTAACAAAAAATTAAAAATTTTAAAAAAATAAAAATATGCGCTGCCTATGGCACAACACGCATGTCCCACCCATATTTAATGAAGTTCAACAGAACTTCTATAATTTAAATTTAAATTTAATCTACCCTCCTAACAGCTAGCTGTGAAAGGTTATTAGTACACACACACACATACAATAATTATACCAAAACTCAACATCAAAAACACATTTTCCAAACATCAACAATACCATAACACCTTAATGCTAACATCGCAATGCGCAAATTAAAACTAACACAACTTAAAACTAAAAATAACATTTTGCACACACACACACACACACACAAGTATTAATATTAAAACCCTAACAGCAAGAATAACTCAAATATATATCGGCCGCTTATATATTTGAGGTACCCTCTGAGTTCGGAACAACCATCGCGTCCGACGATTTGTTCCGAACTAACTCAGCGATAGTCGCCAAAAAGGTTCTCGGCTCACAAAGTGGTGGGGAGAGCCGTAGGGGTTTGAGGGGGGTACAACGTCTAACGTCCAACGTCAGTGGAAATTTCCAATGATCTATTCGTCACATGTAGGTCGCCGCTAATGCAGGTGGAGCGTTGTACCTTGCAATTAACGTTAGGCAACACCTGGTTTAATCCGCCGTTGAGCTTCACTGAGGCTTTCCCCATCGCGTAACACCATAATTGTTGCCTGTTATTATTTGAGTAATGGCAAAAAATTATCTGTCCTCTTTTGCCACTTAACTATAGTTATTAAACTATTGGCAATATTAAAGCTAAATTGGTGTTATATAAATGTAACCACTATCAACCTAATTCATTTTGATAAGTGAAAGTGACGGGGGGGGGGGGTCAACACTTTTTTCTTGGGGGGGGGGGGGGGTCAAGTTCAACATAATCGCTATCTGTGCTTATATAAGCCGCAACGCGGTCGCGCGTCTGCCATTCACTCCCCAGGTACCGCAGCTGAAACAACTAATCTGTAAGTCTCTACCACCTAGTAATGTAACATATGCTTTGTTTTAACTTACACCTGTTAAGCTTGCTATTTTTTTTTTTATGTAATTTATTTCTTAACATATAAAAATGCACTTTTATTTTATATATAATATATCAAATAATCTCGCGTTACTATTTTTATTTTAGTTTATACTTATTATACAAGTTAACCCCTACAGAATAATTAACTAACTTCTGCTGCTAGACTAAACTACTTAGACTATAAACAGTTAACACCCATATATTAATATATAATTATTATACTGCAATTTTTACCTGTACAAATGCTAGATGTAATTGCGATTAATCGTCTACGACACAGTTCTTAAACCCTTATAAAATAATTAACTAACTTCTACCACTAGCGGTAATTTTACAAAAATTTATTAACTATTTCTTTCCTCCTACTAGAACCTTTCGCGACGCTGCCGCCCCGACAAAGAACTGAAATCTCCGAAGTTCTTCCCTTTTATCTCATTCTCTTAGGGGAGGGGGTTGAGGGTTCACACTACCCTATATAAGCGGCATCGGTACCTCACGTGTGCGCCATTATAATGGCGATAGGGCGACAGTAAACATCTATCCGTAAGTCCCTAAGACTATCAAACATTTTTTTAACTTACTCTTCTTACTCTAACATATGTTTGCGCTTATTATGTTAATTAGTCTCTATATATTCAGACACACTTGCGGGCACCACTCATATACTCGCTGAATTTTGGAGAGTACACATCTCCCCTTTGAATATTATTATGGATTCGCACACTTTACATTTAAAACTTTTGCGTACTAAACACATTTTAAAGAAACAATCTAACTCTACAATTTCAAAACCGCGTACTACATTGAGTAAGCTTAAAAAATACTTCAGTTGTCACCCGTTGTACTTTGTAAAATCCAACCTTTGTAATACTTGTTCTACTGATTCTATTTTACACTCTGTCTTAACTGAAATGCTGAAATATCAAAATTTCAATCTTGTTACACCTATTGACGATCCTATCCAATTATTCTTATTCACTATATTACCAGGTTTATATGATTATTCTTCCTCAGACACATGTCTTGTTCTGCTCTATCAACTCGCACTGTAACCACCTAGAACCTCTCCTTTTTTGCAATTATGGACACACAGCGGGATTCACCCATACAGAGTAATAAAATAACTATTACCGCTGCAAATAATGACAAAGCAATTCTCCAATTACTGATGAGTTTTTATTAAATAAATATATTTTTAAAAACCCCCTCCGGATGACCTTGACCCACTTCCAAAACCCACCCATCACTGTCAAAAAAAAACCCCAGCCGCTACTACCCCTACAACACTTACAACCGCTGACCTTGAACTGGACCAGGAGTAGGCAAACCCCACTACTGACTATCGTTTTGGATAGTTCAGCATGGGGACTATCGTTTTATATAGTCCGGCATGGGGACTATCGTTTTGGATAGTTCAACATGGGGACTATCGTTTTGGATAGTCCGGCATGAAGACTATCGTTTTGGATAGTCCGGCATGTTGACTATCGTTTTGGATAGTCCGGCATGGGGACTATCGTTTTGGATAGTCCGGCATGGGGACTATCGTTTTGGATCGTCCGGCATGGGGACTATCATTTGGATAGTCCAGCATGGGGACTATCGTTTTGGATAGTCCGGCATGGGGACTATCGTTTTGGATAGTCTGGCATGGGGACTATCGTTTTCGATAGTCCGGCATGGGGACTATCGTTTTGGATAGTCCGGCATTGGGACTATCGTTTTATATAGTCCGGCATGGGGACTATCGTTTAGGATAGTCCGGCATGGATACTATCGTTTTGGATAGTCTGGCATGGGGACTATCGTTTTGGATAGTCCGGCATGTGGACTATCGTTTTGGATAGTCCGGCATGGGGACTGTCGTTTTGGATAGTCCGGCATGGGGACTATCGTTTTGGATAGTCCGGCATGGGGACTATCGTTTTGGATAGTCCGGCATGGGGACTATCGTTTTGGATAGTCCGGCATGGGGACTATCGTTTTGGATAGTCCGGCATGGGGACTATCGTTTTGGATAGTCCGGCATGGGGACAATCGTTTTGGATAGTCTGACATGGGGACTATCGTTTTGGATAGTCCGGCAGGGGGGCTATCGTTTTGGATAGTCCAGCATGGGGACTATCGTTTTGGATAGTCCGGCATGGGGCTATCGTTTTGGATAGTCCGGCATGGGGACTATCGTTTTGGATAGTCCGGCATGGGGACAATCGTTTTGGATAGTCCGGCATGGGGACTATCGTTTTGGATAGTCCGGCATGTGGACTATCGTTTTGGATAGTCCGGCATGGGGACTATCGTTTTGGATAGTCCGGCATGGGGACTATCGTTTTGGATAGTCCGGCATGTGGACTATCGTTTTGGATAGTCCGGCATGGGGACTATCGTTTTGGATAGTCCGGCATGGGGACTATCGTTTTCGATAGTCCGGCATGGGGACTATCGTTTTGGATAGTCCGGCATGGGGACTATCGTTTTGGATAGTCCGGCATGGGGACTATCGTTTTGGATAGTCCGGCATGGGGACTATCGTTTTGGATAGTCCGGCATGGGGACAATCGTTTTGGATAGTCTGACATGGGGACTATCGTTTTGGATAGTCCGGCAGGGGGGCTATCGTTTTGGATAGTCCAGCATGGGGACTATCGTTTTGGATAGTCCGGCATGGGGCTATCGTTTTGGATAGTCCGGCATGGGGACTATCGTTTTGGATAGTCCGGCATGGGGACAATCGTTTTGGATAGTCCGGCATGGGGACTATCGTTTTGGATAGTCCGGCATGGGGACTATCGTTTTTGATAGTCCGGCATGGGGACTATCGTTTTGGATAGTCCGGCATGGGGACTATCGTTTTGGATAGTCCGGCATGTGGACTATCGTTTTGGATAGTCCGGCATGGGGACTATCGTTTTGGATAGTCTGGCATGGGGACTATCGTTTTGGATAGTCCGGCATGGGGACTATCGTTTTGGATAGTCTGGCATGGGGACTATCGTTTTGGATAGTCCGGCATTGGGACAATCGTTTTGGATAGTCCGGCATGGGGACTATTGTTTTGGATAGTCCGGCATGGGGACTATCGTTTTGGATAGTCCGGCATGGGACTGTCGTTTTGGATAGTCCGGCATGATGACTATCGTTTTGTATAGTCCGGCATGTTGACTATCGTTTTTGATAGTCCGGCATGTTGACTATCGTTTTGGATAGTCCGGCATGGGGACTACCGTTTTGGATAGTCCGGCATGGGGACTACCGTTTTGGATAGTCCGGCATGGGGACTATCGTTTTGGATAGTTCAACAAGGGGACTATCGTTTTGGATAGTCCGGCATGGAGACTATCGTTTTGGATAGTCCGGCATGTTGAATATCGTTTTGGATAGTCCGGCATGGGGACTATCGTTTTGGATAGTCCGGCATGGGGACTATCGTTTTGGATAGTCCAGCATGGGGACTATCGTTTTGGATAGTCTGGCATGGGGACTATCGTTTTGTATAGTCTGGCATGGGGACCATCGTTTTGGATAGTCCGGCATGGGGACTATCGTTTTGGATAGTCCGGCATGGGGACTATCGTTTTGGATAGTCCAGCATTGGGACTATCGTTTTGGATAGTCCGGCATGGGGACTATCGTTGTGGATAGTCCGGCATGGGGACTATCGTTTTGGATAGTCCGGCATGGGACTATCGTTTTGGATAGTCCGGCATGGAGACTATCGTTTTGGATAGTCCGGCATGTTGACTATCGTTTTGGATAGTCCGGCATGTTGACTATCGTTTTGGATAGTCCGGCATGGGGACTACCGTTTTTAATAGTCCGGCATGGGGACTATCGTTTTGGATAGTCCGGCAAGGGGACTATCGTTTTGGATAGTCCGGCATGGGGACTATTGTTTTGGATAGTCCGGCATGGGGACTATCGTTTTGGATAGTCCAACATGGGGACTATCGTTTTGGATAGTCCAGCATTGGGACTATCGTTTTGGATAGTCCGGCTTGTTGACTAACGTTTAGGATAGTCCGGCATGGGGACTATCGTTTTGGATAGTCCGGCATGGGGACTATCGTTTTGGATAGTCCGGCATGGGGACTATAGTTTTGCATAGTCCGGCATGTGGACTATCGTTTTGGATAGTCCGGCATGTGGACTATCGTTTTGGATAGTCCGGCATGGAAACTATCGTTTTGGATAGTCCGGCATGGGGACTATCGTTTTGGATAGTCCGGCATGGGGACTATCGTTTTGGATAGTCCGGCATGGGGACTATCGTTTTGGATAGTCCGGCATTGGGACTATCGTTTTGGATAGTCCGGCATGAGGACTATCGTTTTGGATAGTCCGGCATAGGGACTATCGTTTTGGATAGTCCGGCATTGGGACTATCGTTTTGGATAGTCCGGCATGGGGACTATCGTTTTGGATAGTCCGGCATGGGGACTATCGTTTTGGATAGTCCGGCATGAGGACTATCGTTTTGGATGGTCCGGCATTGGGACTATCGTTTTGGATAGTCCGGCATGTTGACTATCGTTTTGGATAGTCCGGCATGGAAACTATCGTTTTGGATTGTCCGGCAAGGGGACAATCGTTTAGGATAGACCGGCATGGGGACTATCGTTTTGGATAGTCCGGCATGGGGACTATCGTTTTGGATAGTCCGGCATTGGGACTATCGTTTTGGATAGTCCGGCATGGAGACTATCGTTGTGGATAGTCCGGCATGGGGACTATCGTTTTGGATAGTCCGGCATGGGGACTACCGTTTTGGATAGTCTGGCATGGGGACTATCGTTTTGAATATTCCGGCATGGGGACTATCGTTTTGGCTAGTCCGGCATTGGGACTATCGTTTTGGATAGTCCGGCATTGGGACTATCGTTTTGGATAGTCCGGCATGGGGACTATCGTTTTGGATAGTCCGGCATGGGGACTATCGTTTTGGATAGTCCGGCATGGGGACTATCGTTTTAGATATTCCGGCATGGGGACTACCGTTTTGGATAGTCCGGCATGGGGACTATCGTTTTGGATAGTCTAGCATGGGGACAATCGTTTTGGATAGTCCGGCATTGGGACTATCGTTTTGGAAAGTCCGGCATGTTGACTATCGTTTTGGATAGTCCGGCATGGGGACTAGCGTTTTGATAGTTCGGCATGGGGACTATCGTTTTTGATAGTCCGGCATTGGGACTATCGTTTTGGATAGTCCGGCATGGGGACTATTGTTTTGGATAGTCCGGCATGGGGACTATCGTTTTGGATAGTCCGGCATGGAGACTATCGTTTCTGATAGTCCGGCATGGGGACTACCGTTTTGGATAGTCCGGCATTGGGACTATCGTTTTGGAAAGTCCGGCATGTTGACTATCGTTTTGGATAGTCCGGCATGGGGACTAGCGTTTTGATAGTTCGGCATGGGGACTATCGTTTTGGATAGTCCGGCATTGGGACTATCGTTTTGGATAGTCCGGCATGGGGACTATTGTTTTGGATAGTCCGGCATGGGGACTATCGTTTTGGATAGTCCGGCATGGGGACTATCGTTTTGGATAGTCCGGCATGGGGACTATCGTTTTGGATAGTCCGTTATGTGACTATCGTTTTGGATGGTCCGGCATGGAGACTATCGTTTTGGATAGTCCGGCATGTTGACTATCGTTTTAGATAGTCCGGCATGTTGACTATCGTTTTGGATAGTCCGGCATGGGGACTATCGTTTTGGATAGTCTGGCATGGGGACTATGGTTTTGGATAGTCCGGCATGGGGACTATCGTTTTGGATAGTCCGACATGGGGACTATCGTTTTGGATAGTCCGGCATTGGGACTATGGTTTTGGATAGTCCGGCATGGGGACTATCGGTTTGGATAGTCCGGCAAGGGGACTATCGTTTTGGATAGTCCGGCATGGGGACTATCGTTTTGGATAGTCCGGCATGGGGACTATCGTTTTGGATAGTCCGGCATGGGGACTATCGTTTTGGATAGTCCGGCATTGGGACTATCGTTTTGGATAGTCCGGCATGGGGACTATCGTTTTGGATAGTCCGGCATGGAGACTATCGTTTTGGATAGTCCGTTATGTGACTATCGTTGTGGATGGTCCGGCATGGAGACTATCGTTTTGGATAGTCCGGCATGTTGACTATCGTTATAGATAGTCCGGCATGTTGACTATCGTTTTGGATAGTCCGGCATGGGGACTATCGTTTTAGATTGTCCGCCATGGGGACTATCGTTTTGGATAGTCCGGCGGGAGGACTATCGTTTTGGATAGTCCAGCATGGGGACTATCGTTTTGGATAAACCGGCATGTGGACTAACGTTTTGGATAGTCCGGCATGTGGACTCTCGTTTTGGATAGTCCGGCATGGGGACTATTGTTTTGGATAGTCCGGCATGGGGACTATCGTTTTGGATAGTCCGGCATGGGGACTATCGTTTTGGATAGTCCGGCATGGGGACTATCGTTTTGGATAGTCCGGCATGGGGACTATCGTTTTGGATAGTCCGGCATTGGGACTATCGTTTTGGATAGTCCGGCATGGGGACTATCGTTTTGGATAGTTCAGTATAGGGAATATCGTTTTGGATAGTCCGGCATTGGGACTATCGTTTTGGAAAGTCCGGCATGTTGACTATCGTTTTGGATAGTCCGGCATGGGGACTAGCGTTTTGATAGTCCGGCATGGGGACTATCGTTTTGGATAGTCTGGCATTGGGACTATCGTTTTGGATAGTCCGGCATGGAGACTATTGTTTTGGATAGTCCGGCATGGGGACTATCGTTTTGGATAGTCCGGCATGGGGACTATCGTTTCTGATAGTCCGGCATGGGGACTACCGTTTTGGATAGTCCGGCATGGGGACTATCGTTTTGGATAGTCTAGCATGTGGACTATAGTTTTGGATAGTCCGGCATGGCGACTATCGTTTTGGATAGTCCGACATGGGGACTATCGTTTTGGATAGTCCGGCATTGGGACTATGGTTTTGGATAGTCCGGCATGGGGACTATAGGTTTGGATAGTCCGGCAAGGGGACTATCGTTTTATATTGTCCGGCATGGGGACTATCGTTTTGGATAGTCCGGCATGGGGACTATCGTTTTGGATAGTCCGGCATGGGGACTATTGTTTTGGATAGTCCGGCATTGGGACTATCGTTTTGGATAGTCCGGCATGGGGACTATCGTTTTGGATAGTCCGGCATGGGGACTATCGTTTTGGATAGTCCGTTATGTGACTATCGTTTTGGATGGTCCGGCATGGAGACTATCGTTTTGGATAGTCCGGCATGTTGACTATCGTTTTAGATAGTCCGGCATATTGACTATCGTTTTGGATAGTCCGGCATGGGGACTACCGTTTTGGATAGTCCGGCATGGGGACTATCGTTTTGGATAGTCCGGCATGGGAACTATCGTTTTTAATAGTCCGGCATAAGGACTATCGTTGTGGATAGTCCAGCATTGGGACTATCGTTTTGAATAGTCCGGCATGGGGACTATCGTTTTGGATAGTCCGGCATGGGGACTATCGTTTCTGATAGTCCGGCATGGGGACTACCGTTTTGGATAGTCCGGCATGGGGACTATCGTTTTGGATAGTCTAGCATGTGGACTATAGTTTTGGATAGTCCGGCATGGCGACTATCGTTTTGGATAGTCCGGCATGTTGACTATCGTTTTGGATAGTCCGGCATGGGGACTACCGTTTTGGATAGTCCGGCATGGAAACTATCGTTTTGGATTGTCCGGCAAGGGGACAATCGTTTAGGATAGACCGGCATGGGGACTATCGTTTTGGATAGTCCGGCATGGGGACTATCGTTTTGGATAGTCCGGCATTGGGACTATCGTTTTGGATAGTCCGGCATGGAGACTATCGTTGTGGATAGTCCGGCATGGGGACTATCGTTTTGGATAGTCCGGCATGGGGACTACCGTTTTGGATAGTCTGGCATGGGGACTATCGTTTTGAATAGTCCGGCATGGGGACTATCGTTTTGGCTAGTCCGGCATTGGGACTATCGTTTTGGATAGTCCGGCATTGGGACTATCGTTTTGGATAGTCCGGCATGGGGACTATCGTTTTGGATAGTCCGGCATGGGGACTATCGTTTTAGATATTCCGGCATGGGGACTACCGTTTTGGATAGTCCGGCATGGGGACTATCGTTTTGGATAGTCCAGCATGGGGACAATCGTTTTGGATAGTCCGGCATTGGGACTATCGTTTTGGAAAGTCCGGCATGTTGACTATCGTTTTGGATAGTCCGGCATGGGGACTAGCGTTTTGATAGTTCGGCATGGGGACTATCGTTTTGGATAGTCCGGCATTGGGACTATCGTTTTGGATAGTCCGGCATGGGGACTATTGTTTTGGATAGTCCGGCATGGGGACTATCGTTTTGGATAGTCCGGCATGGAGACTATCGTTTCTGATAGTCCGGCATGGGGACTACCGTTTTGGATAGTCCGGCATTGGGACTATCGTTTTGGAAAGTCCGGCATGTTGACTATCGTTTTGGATAGTCCGGCATGGGGACTAGCGTTTTGATAGTTCGGCATGGGGACTATCGTTTTGGATAGTCCGGCATTGGGACTATCGTTTTGGATAGTCAGGCATGGGGACTATTGTTTTGGATAGTCCGGCATGGGGACTATCGTTTTGGATAGTCCGGCATGGGGACTATCGTTTTGGATAGTCCGGCATGGGGACTATCGTTTTGGATAGTCCGTTATGTGACTATCGTTTTAGATAGTCCGGCATGTTGACTATCGTTTTGGATAGTCCGGCATGGGGACTATCGTTTTGGATAGTCTGGCATGAGGACTATGGTTTTGGATAGTCCGGCATGGGGACTATCGTTTTGGATAGTCCGACATGGGGACTATCGTTTTGGATAGTCCGGCATTGGGACTATGGTTTTGGATAGTCCGGCATGGGGACTATCGGTTTGGATAGTCCGGCAAGGGGACTATCGTTTTGGATAGTCCGGCATGGGGACTATCGTTTTGGATAGTCCGGCATGGGGACTATCGTTTTGGATAGTCCGGCATGGGGACTATCGTTTTGGATAGTCCGGCATTGGGACTATCGTTTTGGATAGTCCGGCATGGGGACTATCGTTTTGGATAGTCCGGCATGGAGACTATCGTTTTGGATAGTCCGTTATGTGACTATCGTTGTGGATGGTCCGGCATGGAGACTATCGTTTTGGATAGTCCGGCATGTTGACTATCGTTATAGATAGTCCGGCATGTTGACTATCGTTTTGGATAGTCCGGCATGGGGACTATCGTTTTAGATTGTCCGCCATGGGGACTATCGTTTTGGATAGTCCGGCGGGAGGACTATCGTTTTGGATAGTCCAGCATGGGGACTATCGTTTTGGATAAACCGGCATGTGGACTAACGTTTTGGATAGTCCGGCATGTGGACTCTCGTTTTGGATAGTCCGGCATGGGGACTATTGTTTTGGATAGTCCGGCATGGGGACTATCGTTTTGGATAGTCCGGCATGGGGACTATCGTTTTGGATAGTCCGGCATGGGGACTATCGTTTTGGATAGTCCGGCATGGGGACTATCGTTTTGGATAGTCCGGCATTGGGACTATCGTTTTGGATAGTCCGGCATGGGGACTATCGTTTTGGATAGTTCAGTATAGGGACTATCGTTTTGGATAGTCCGGCATTGGGACTATCGTTTTGGAAAGTCCGGCATGTTGACTATCGTTTTGGATAGTCCGGCATGGGGACTAGCGTTTTGATAGTCCGGCATGGGGACTATCGTTTTGGATAGTCTGGCATTGGGACTATCGTTTTGGATAGTCCGGCATGGAGACTATTGTTTTGGATAGTCCGGCATGGGGACTATCGTTTTGGATAGTCCGGCATGGGGACTATCGTTTCTGATAGTCCGGCATGGGGACTACCGTTTTGGATAGTCCGGCATGGGGACTATCGTTTTGGATAGTCTAGCATGTGGACTATAGTTTTGGATAGTCCGGCATGGCGACTATCGTTTTGGATAGTCCGACATGGGGACTATCGTTTTGGATAGTCCGGCATTGGGACTATGGTTTTGGATAGTCCGGCATGGGGACTATCGGTTTGGATAGTCCGGCAAGGGGACTATCGTTTTATATTGTCCGGCATGGGGACTATCGTTTTGGATAGTCCGGCATGGGGACTATCGTTTTGGATAGTCCGGCATGGGGACTATTGTTTTGGATAGTCCGGCATTGGGACTATCGTTTTGGATAGTCCGGCATGGGGACTATCGTTTTGGATAGTCCGGCATGGGGACTATCGTTTTGGATAGTCCGTTATGTGACTATCGTTTTGGATGGTCCGGCATGGAGACTATCGTTTTGGATAGTCCGGCATGTTGACTATCGTTTTAGATAGTCCGGCATATTGACTATCGTTTTGGATAGTCCGGCATGGGGACTACCGTTTTGGATAGTCCGGCATGGGGACTATCGTTTTGGATAGTCCGGCATGGGAACTATCGTTTTTAATAGTCCGGCATAAGGACTATCGTTGTGGATAGTCCAGCATTGGGACTATCGTTTTGAATAGTCCGGCATGGGGACTATCGTTTTGGATAGTCCGGCATGGGGACTATCGTTTTGGATAGTCCGGCATGGGGACAATCGTTTTGGATAGTCTGACATGGGGACTATCGTTTTGGATAGTCCGGCAGGGGGGCTATCGTTTTGGATAGTCCAGCATGGGGACTATCGTTTTGGATAGTCCGGCATGGGGCTATCGTTTTGGATAGTCCGGCATGGGGACTATCGTTTTGGATAGTCCGGCATGGGGACAATCGTTTTGGATAGTCCGGCATGGGGACTATCGTTTTGGATAGTCCGGCATGGGGACTATCGTTTTGGATAGTCCGGCATGGGGACTATCGTTTTGGATAGTCCGGCATGGGGACTATCGTTTTGGATAGTCCGGCATGTGGACTATCGTTTTGGATAGTCCGGCATGGGGACTATCGTTTTGGATAGTCCGGCATGGGGACTATCGTTTTCGATAGTCCGGCATGGGGACTATCGTTTTGGATAGTCCGGCATGGGGACTATCTTTTTGGATAGTCCGGCATGGGGACTATCGTTTTGGATAGTCCGGCATGGGGACTATCGTTTTGGATAGTCTGGCATGGGGACTATCGTTTTGGATAGTCCGGCATTGGGACAATCGTTTTGGATAGTCCGGCATGGGGACTATTGTTTTGGATAGTCCGGCATGGGGACTATCGTTTTGGATAGTCCGGCATGGGACTGTCGTTTTGGATAGTCCGGCATGATGACTATCGTTTTGTATAGTCCGGCATGTTGACTATCGTTTTTGATAGTCCGGCATGTTGACTATCGTTTTGGATAGTCCGGCATGGGGACTACCGTTTTGGATAGTCCGGCATGGGGACTACCGTTTTGGATAGTCCGGCATGGGGACTATCGTTTTGGATAGTTCAACAAGGGGACTATCGTTTTGGATAGTCCGGCATGGAGACTATCGTTTTGGATAGTCCGGCATGTTGAATATCGTTTTGGATAGTCCGGCATGGGGACTATCGTTTTGGATAGTCCGGCATTGGGACTATCGTTTTGGATAGTCCGGCATGGGGACTATCGTTTTGGATAGTCCAGCATGGGGACTATCGTTTTGGATAGTCTGGCATGGGGACTATCGTTTTGTATAGTCTGGCATGGGGACTATCGTTTTGGATAGTCCGGCATGGGGACTATCGTTTTGGATAGTCCGGCATGGGGACTATCGTTTTGGATAGTCCAGCATTGGGACTATCGTTTTGGATAGTCCGGCATGGGGACTATCGTTGTGGATAGTCCGGCATGGGGACTATCGTTTTGGATAGTCCGGCATGGGACTATCGTTTTGGATAGTCCGGCATGGAGACTATCGTTTTGGATAGTCCGGCATGTTGACTATCGTTTTGGATAGTCCGGCATGTTGACTATCGTTTTGGATAGTCCGGCATGGGGACTACCGTTTTTAATAGTCCGGCATGGGGACTATCGTTTTGGATAGTCCGGCAAGGGGACTATCGTTTTGGATAGTCCGGCATGGGGACTATTGTTTTGGATAGTCCGGCATGGGGACTATCGTTTTGGATAGTCTGGCATTTGGACTATCGTTTTGGATAGTCCGGCATGGGGACTATCTTTTTGGATAGTCCGGCATGGGGACTATCGTTTTAGATAGTCCAACATGGGGACTATCGTTTTGGATAGTCCTGCATTGGGACTATCGTTTTGGATAGTCCGGCATAGAGACGATCGTTTTGGAGAGTCCGGCATTTGGACTATCGTTTTGGATATCTCTGCATGGGGACTATCGTTTTGGATAGTCCGGCATGTGGACTATCGTTTTGGATAGTCCGGCATGGGGACTATCGTTTTGGATAGTCCGGCATTGGGACAATCGTTTTGGATAGTCCGGCATGGGGACTATTGTTTTGGATAGTCCGGCATGGGGACTATCGTTTTGGATAGTCCGGCATGGGACTGTCGTTTTGGATAGTCCGGCATGATGACTATCGTTTTGTATAGTCCGGCATGTTGACTATCGTTTTTGATAGTCCGGCATGTTGACTAACGTTTTGGATAGTCCGGCATGGGGACTACCGTTTTGGATAGTCCGGCATGGGGACTACCGTTTTGGATAGTCAGGCATGGGGTCTATCGTTTTGGATAGTTCAACAAGGGGACTATCGTTTTGGATAGTCCGGCATGGAGACTATCGTTTTGGATAGTCCGGCATGTTGAATATCGTTTTGGATAGTCCGGCATGTTGACTATCGTTTTGGATAGTCCGGCATGGGGACTACCGTTTTGAATAGTCCTGCATTGGGACTATCGTTTTGGATAGTCCGGCATAGAGACTATCGTTTTGGAGAGTCCGGCATTTGGACTATCGTTTTGGATATCCCTGCATGGGGACTATCGTTTTGGATAGTCCGGCATGTGGACTATCGTTTTGGATAGTCCGGCATGTGGACTATCGTTTTGGATAGTCCGGCATTGGGACAATCGTTTTGGATAGTCCGGCATATTGACTATCGTTTTGGATAGTCCGGCATGTTGACTATCGTTTTGGATAGTCCGGCATGGGGACTACCGTTTTGAATAGTCCGGCATAGGGACTATCGTTTTGGATAGTCCGGCATGGGGACTATCGTTTTGGATAGTCCGGCATGGGGACAATCGTTTTGGATAGTCTGACATGGGGACTATCGTTTTGGATAGTCCGGCATTGGGACTATCGTTTTATATAGTCCGGCATGGGGACTATCGTTTAGGATAGTCCGGCATGGGTACTATCGTTTTGGATAGTCCGGCATGAGGACTATCGTTTTGGATAGTCCGGCATGGGGACTATCGTTTTCGATAGTCCGGCATGGGGACTATCGTTTTAGATAGTCCGGCATGGGGACTATCGTTTTGGATAGTCTGGCATTGGGACTATCGTTTTGGATAGTCCGGCATGAGGACAATCGTTTTGGATAGTCCGGCACAGGGACTATCGTTTTGGATAGTCCGGCATGGGACAATCGTTTTGGATAGTCTGACATGGGGACTATCGTTTTGGATAGTCCGGCATTGGGACTATCGTTTTATATAGTCCGGCATGGGGACTATCGTTTAGGATAGTCCGGCATGGGTACTATCGTTTTGGATAGTCCGGCATGAGGACTATCGTTTTGGATAGTCCGGCATGGGGACTATCGTTTTCGATAGTCCGGCATGGGGACTATCGTTTTAGATAGTCCGGCATGGGGATAGTCTGGCATTGGGACTATCGTTTTGGATAGTCCGGCATGAGGACAATCGTTTTGGATAGTCCGGCACAGGGACTATCGTTTTGGATAGTCCGGCATGGGACTATCGTTTTGGATAGTCCGGCATGATGACTATCGTTTTGGATAGTCCGGCATGTTGACAATCGTTTTGGATAGTCCGGCACAGGGACTATCGTTTTGGATAGTCCGGCATGTTGACTATCGTTTTGGATAGTCCGGCATGTTGACTATCGTTTTGGATAGTCCGGCATGGGGACTACCGTTTTGGATAGTCCGGCATGGGGACTATCGTTTTGGATAGTCCGGCATGGGGACTATCGTTTTGGATAGTTCAGCATGGGGACTATCGTTTTATATAGTTCAGCATGGGGACTATCGTTTTATATAGTCCGGCATGGGGACTATCGTTTTGGATAGTTCAACATGGGGACTATCGTTTTGGATAGTCCGGCATGAAGACTATCGTTTTGTATAGTCCGGCATGGGAACTATCGTTTTGGATAGTCCGGCATAGGGACTATCGTTTTGGATAGTCTGGCATGGGGACTATCGTTTTAGATAGTCCGGCATGGGGACTATCGTTTTGGATAGTCCGGCATTAGGACTATCGTTTTATATAGTTCGGCATGGGGACTATCGTTTAGGATAGTCCGGCATGGGTACTATCGTTTTAGGTAGTCCGCCATGGGGACTATCGTTTTGGATAGTCCGGCATGGGGACAATCGTTTTGGATAGTCTGACATGGGGACTATCGTTTTGGATAGTCCGGCATGGGACTATCGTTTTGGATAGTCCGGCATGTTGACTATCGTTTTGGATAGTCCGGCATGGGGACTACCGTTTTGGATAGTCCGGCATGGGGACTATCGTTTTGGATAGTCCGGCATGGGGACTATCGTTTTGGATAGTCCGGCATGGGGACTATCGTTTTGGATAGTTCAGCATGGGGACTATCGTTTTATATAGTCCGGCATGGGGACTATCGTTTTGGATAGTTCAACATGGGGACTATCGTTTTGGATAGTCCGGCATGAAGACTATCGTTTTGGATAGTCCGGCATGTTGACTATCGTTTTGGATAGTCCGGCATGGGGACTATCGTTTTGGATAGTCCGGCATGGGGACTATCGTTTTGGATCGTCCGGCATGGGGACTATCATTTGGATAGTCCAGCATGGGGACTATCGTTTTGGATAGTCCGGCATGGGGATTATCGTTTTGGATAGTCTGGCATGGGGACTATCGTTTTCGATAGTCCGGCATGGGGACTATCGTTTTGGATAGTCCGGCATTGGGACTATCGTTTTATATAGTCCGGCATGGGGACTATCGTTTAGGATAGTCCGGCATGGATACTATCGTTTTGGATAGTCTGGCATGGGGACTATCGTTTTGGATAGTCCGGCATGTGGACTATCGTTTTGGATAGTCCGGCATGGGGACTGTCGTTTTGGATAGTCCGGCATGGGGACTATCGTTTTGGATAGTCCGGCATGGGGACTATCGTTTTGGATAGTCCGGCATGGGGACTATCGTTTTGGATAGTCCGGCATGGGGACTATCGTTTTGGATAGTCCGGCATGGGGACTATCGTTTTGGATAGTCCGGCATGGGGATAATCGTTTTGGATAGTCTGACATGGGGACTATCGTTTTGGATAGTCCGGCAGGGGGGCTATCGTTTTGGATAGTCCAGCATGGGGACTATCGTTTTAGATAGTCCGGCATGGGGCTATCGTTTTGGATAGTCCGGCATGGGGACTATCGTTTTGGATAGTCCGGCATGGGGACAATCGTTTTGGATAGTCCGGCATGGGGACTATCGTTTTGGATAGTCCGGCATGGGGACTATCGTTTTAAATAGTCCGGCATGGGGACTATCGTTTTGGATAGTCCGGCATGGGGACTATCGTTTTGGATAGTCCGGCATGTGGACTATCGTTTTGGATAGTCCGGCATGGGGACTATCGTTTTGGATAGTCCGGCATGGGGACTATCGTTTTCGATAGTCCGGCATGGGGACTATCGTTTTGGATAGTCCGGCATGGGGACTATCGTTTTGGATAGTCCGGCATGGGGACTATCGTTTTGGATAGTCCGGCATGGGGACTATCGTTTTGGATAGTCTGGCATTGGGACTATCGTTTTGGATAGTCCGGCATTGGGACAATCGTTTTGGATAGTCCGGCATGGGGACTATTGTTTTGGATAGTCCGGCATGGGGACTATCGTTTTGGATAGTCCGGCATGGGACTGTCGTTTTGGATAGTCCGGCATGATGACTATCGTTTTGTATAGTCCGGCATGTTGACTATCGTTTTTGATAGTCCGGCATGTTGACTATCGTTTTGGATAGTCCGGCATGGGGACTACCGTTTTGGATAGTCCGGCATGGGGACTACCGTTTTGGATAGTCCGGCATGGGGACTATCGTTTTGGATAGTTCAACAAGGGGACTATCGTTTTGGATAGTCCGGCATGGAGACTATCGTTTTGGATAGTCCGGCATGGGGACTATCGTTTTGGATAGTCTGGCATGGGGACTATCGTTTTCGATAGTCCGGCATGGGGACTATCGTTTTGGATAGTCCGGCATTGGGACTATCGTTTTATATAGTCCGGCATGGGGACTATCGTTTAGGATAGTCCGGCATGGATACTATCGTTTTGGATAGTCTGGCATGGGGACTATCGTTTTGGATAGTCCGGCATGTGGACTATCGTTTTGGATAGTCCGGCATGGGGACTGTCGTTTTGGATAGTCCGGCATGGGGACTATCGTTTTGGATAGTCCGGCATGGGGACTATCGTTTTGGATAGTCCGGCATGGGGACTATCGTTTTGGATAGTCCGGCATGGGGACTATCGTTTTGGATAGTCCGGCATGGGGACTATCGTTTTGGATAGTCCGGCATGGGGACAATCGTTTTGGATAGTCTGACATGGGGACTATCGTTTTGGATAGTCCGGCAGGGGGGCTATCGTTTTGGATAGTCCAGCATGGGGACTATCGTTTTGGATAGTCCGGCATGGGGCTATCGTTTTGGATAGTCCGGCATGGGGACTATCGTTTTGGATAGTCCGGCATGGGGACAATCGTTTTGGATAGTCCGGCATGGGGACTATCGTTTTGGATAGTCCGGCATGGGGACTATCGTTTTGGATAGTCCGGCATGGGGACTATCGTTTTGGATAGTCCGGCATGGGGACTATCGTTTTGGATAGTCCGGCATGTGGACTATCGTTTTGGATAGTCCGGCATGGGGACTATCGTTTTGGATAGTCCGGCATGGGGACTATCGTTTTCGATAGTCCGGCATGGGGACTATCGTTTTGGATAGTCCGGCATGGGGACTATCGTTTTGGATAGTCCGGCATGGGGACTATCGTTTTGGATAGTCCGGCATGGGGACTATCGTTTTGGATAGTCCGGCATGGGGACAATCGTTTTGGATAGTCTGACATGGGGACTATCGTTTTGGATAGTCCGGCAGGGGGGCTATCGTTTTGGATAGTCCAGCATGGGGACTATCGTTTTGGATAGTCCGGCATGGGGCTATCGTTTTGGATAGTCCGGCATGGGGACTATCGTTTTGGATAGTCCGGCATGGGGACAATCGTTTTGGATAGTCCGGCATGGGGACTATCGTTTTGGATAGTCCGGCATGGGGACTATCGTTTTGGATAGTCCGGCATGGGGACTATCGTTTTGGATAGTCCGGCATGGGGACTATCGTTTTGGATAGTCCGGCATGTGGACTATCGTTTTGGATAGTCCGGCATGGGGACTATCGTTTTGGATAGTCCGGCATGGGGACTATCGTTTTCGATAGTCCGGCATGGGGACTATCGTTTTGGATAGTCCGGCATGGGGACTATCGTTTTGGATAGTCCGGCATGGGGACTATCGTTTTGGATAGTCCGGCATGGGGACTATCGTTTTGGATAGTCTGGCATGGGGACTATCGTTTTGGATAGTCCGGTATTGGGACAATCGTTTTGGATAGTCCGGCATGGGGACTATTGTTTTGGATAGTCCGGCATGGGGACTATCGTTTTGGATAGTCCGGCATGGGACTGTCGTTTTGGATAGTCCGGCATGATGACTATCGTTTTGTATAGTCCGGCATGTTGACTATCGTTTTTGATAGTCCGGCATGTTGACTATCGTTTTGGATAGTCCGGCATGGGGACTACCGTTTTGGATAGTCCGGCATGGGGACTACCGTTTTGGATAGTCCGGCATGGGGACTATCGTTTTGGATAGTTCAACAAGGGGACTATCGTTTTGGATAGTCCGGCATGGAGACTATCGTTTTGGATAGTCCGGCATGTTGAATTTCGTTTTGGATAGTCCGGCATGGGGACTATCGTTTTGGATAGTCCGGCATGGGGACTATCGTTTTGGATAGTCCAGCATGGGGACTATCGTTTTGGATAGTCTGGCATGGGGACTATCGTTTTGTATAGTCTGGCATGGGGACCATCGTTTTGGATAGTCCGGCATGGGGACTATCGTTTTGGATAGTCCGGCATGGGGACTATCGTTTTGGATAGTCCAGCATTGGGACTATCGTTTTGGATAGTCCGGCATGGGGACTATCGTTGTGGATAGTCCGGCATGGGGACTATCGTTTTGGATAGTCCGGCATGGGACTATCGTTTTGGATAGTCCGGCATGGAGACTATCGTTTTGGATAGTCCGGCATGTTGACTATCGTTTTGGATAGTCCGGCATGTTGACTATCGTTTTGGATAGTCCGGCATGGGGACTACCGTTTTTAATAGTCCGGCATGGGGACTATCGTTTTGGATAGTCCGGCAAGGGGACTATCGTTTTGGATAGTCCGGCATGGGGACTATTGTTTTGGATAGTCCGGCATGGGGACTATCGTTTTGGATAGTCCAACATGGGGACTATCGTTTTGGATAGTCCAGCATTGGGACTATCGTTTTGGATAGTCCGGCTTGTTGACTAACGTTTAGGATAGTCCGGCATGGGGACTATCGTTTTGGATAGTCCGGCATGGGGACTATCGTTTTGGATAGTCCGGCATGGGGACTATAGTTTTGCATAGTCCGGCATGTGGACTATCGTTTTGGATAGTCCGGCATGTGGACTATCGTTTTGGATAGTCCGGCATGGAAACTATCGTTTTGGATAGTCCGGCATGGGGACTATCGTTTTGGATAGTCCGGCATGGGGACTATCGTTTTGGATAGTCCGGCATGGGGACTATCGTTTTGGATAGTCCGGCATTGGGACTATCGTTTTGGATAGTCCGGCATGAGGACTATCGTTTTGGATAGTCCGGCATAGGGATTATCGTTTTGGATAGTCCGGCATTGGGACTATCGTTTTGGATAGTCCGGCATGGGGACTATCGTTTTGGATAGTCCGGCATGGGGACTATCGTTTTGGATAGTCCGGCATGAGGACTATCGTTTTGGATGGTCCGGCATTGGGACTATCGTTTTGGATAGTCCGGCATGTTGACTATCGTTTTGGATAGTCCGGCATGGAAACTATCGTTTTGGATTGTCCGGCAAGGGGACAATCGTTTAGGATAGACCGGCATGGGGACTATCGTTTTGGATAGTCCGGCATGGGGACTATCGTTTTGGATAGTCCGGCATTGGGACTATCGTTTTGGATAGTCCGGCATGGAGACTATCGTTGTGGATAGTCCGGCATGGGGACTATCGTTTTGGATAGTCCGGCATGGGGACTACCGTTTTGGATAGTCTGGCATGGGGACTATCGTTTTGAATAGTCCGGCATGGGGACTATCGTTTTGGCTAGTCCGGCATTGGGACTATCGTTTTGGATAGTCCGGCATGGGGACTATCGTTTTGGATAGTCCGGCATGGGGACTATCGTTTTGGATAGTCCGGCATGGGGACTATCGTTTTAGATATTCCGGCATGGGGACTACCGTTTTGGATAGTCCGGCATGGGGACTATCGTTTTGGATAGTCCAGCATGGGGACAATCGTTTTGGATAGTCCGGCATTGGGACTATCGTTTTGGAAAGTCCGGCATGTTGACTATCGTTTTGGATAGTCCGGCATGGGGACTAGCGTTTTGATAGTTCGGCATGGGGACTATCGTTTTGGATAGTCCGGCATTGGGACTATCGTTTTGGATAGTCCGGCATGGGGACTATTGTTTTGGATAGTCCGGCATGGGGACTATCGTTTTGGATAGTCCGGCATGGAGACTATCGTTTCTGATAGTCCGGCATGGGGACTACCGTTTTGGATAGTCCGGCATTGGGACTATCGTTTTGGAAAGTCCGGCATGTTGACTATCGTTTTGGATAGTCCGGCATGGGGACTAGCGTTTTGATAGTTCGGCATGGGGACTATCGTTTTGGATAGTCCGGCATTGGGACTATCGTTTTGGATAGTCCGGCATGGGGACTATTGTTTTGGATAGTCCGGCATGGGGACTATCGTTTTGGATAGTCCGGCATGGGGACTATCGTTTTGGATAGTCCGGCATGGGGACTATCGTTTTGGATAGTCCGTTATGTGACTATCGTTTTGGATGGTCCGGCATGGAGACTATCGTTTTGGATAGTCCGGCATGTTGACTATCGTTTTAGATAGTCCGGCATGTTGACTATCGTTTTGGATAGTCCGGCATGGGGACTATCGTTTTGGATAGTCTGGCATGGGGACTATGGTTTTGGATAGTCCGGCATGGGGACTATCGTTTTGGATAGTCCGACATGGGGACTATCGTTTTGGATAGTCCGGCATTGGGACTATGGTTTTGGATAGTCCGGCATGGGGACTATCGGTTTGGATAGTCCGGCAAGGGGACTATCGTTTTGGATAGTCCGGCATGGGGACTATCGTTTTGGATAGTCCGGCATGGGGACTATCGTTTTGGATAGTCCGGCATGGGGACTATCGTTTTGGATAGTCCGGCATTGGGACTATCGTTTTGGATAGTCCGGCATGGGGACTATCGTTTTGGATAGTCCGGCATGGAGACTATCGTTTTGGATAGTCCGTTATGTGACTATCGTTGTGGATGGTCCGGCATGGAGACTATCGTTTTGGATAGTCCGGCATGTTGACTATCGTTATAGATAGTCCGGCATGTTGACTATCGTTTTGGATAGTCCGGCATGGGGACTATCGTTTTAGATTGTCCGCCATGGGGACTATCGTTTTGGATAGTCCGGCGGGAGGACTATCGTTTTGGATAGTCCAGCATGGGGACTATCGTTTTGGATAAACCGGCATGTGGACTAACGTTTTGGATAGTCCGGCATGTGGACTCTCGTTTTGGATAGTCCGGCATGGGGACAATTGTTTTGGATAGTCCGGCATGGGGACTATCGTTTTGGATAGTCCGGCATGGGGACTATCGTTTTGGATAGTCCGGCATGGGGACTATCGTTTTGGATAGTCCGGCATGGGGACTATCGTTTTGGATAGTCCGGCATTGGGACTATCGTTTTGGATAGTCCGGCATGGGGACTATCGTTTTGGATAGTTCAGTATAGGGAATATCGTTTTGGATAGTCCGGCATTGGGACTATCGTTTTGGAAAGTCCGGCATGTTGACTATCGTTTTGGATAGTCCGGCATGGGGACTAGCGTTTTGATAGTCCGGCATGGGGACTATCGTTTTGGATAGTCTGGCATTGGGACTATCGTTTTGGATAGTCCGGCATGGAGACTATTGTTTTGGATAGTCCGGCATGGGGACTATCGTTTTGGATAGTCCGGCATGGGGACTATCGTTTCTGATAGTCCGGCATGGGGACTACCGTTTTGGATAGTCCGGCATGGGGACTATCGTTTTGGATAGTCTAGCATGTGGACTATAGTTTTGGATAGTCCGGCATGGCGACTATCGTTTTGGATAGTCCGACATGGGGACTATCGTTTTGGATAGTCCGGCATTGGGACTATGGTTTTGGATAGTCCGGCATGGGGACTATAGGTTTGGATAGTCCGGCAAGGGGACTATCGTTTTATATTGTCCGGCATGGGGACTATCGTTTTGGATAGTCCGGCATGGGGACTATCGTTTTGGATAGTCCGGCATGGGGACTATTGTTTTGGATAGTCCGGCATTGGGACTATCGTTTTGGATAGTCCGGCATGGGGACTATCGTTTTGGATAGTCCGGCATGGGGACTATCGTTTTGGATAGTCCGTTATGTGACTATCGTTTTGGATGGTCCGGCATGGAGACTATCGTTTTGGATAGTCCGGCATGTTGACTATCGTTTTAGATAGTCCGGCATATTGACTATCGTTTTGGATAGTCCGGCATGGGGACTACCGTTTTGGATAGTCCGGCATGGGGACTATCGTTTTGGATAGTCCGGCATGGGAACTATCGTTTTTAATAGTCCGGCATAAGGACTATCGTTGTGGATAGTCCAGCATTGGGACTATCGTTTTGAATAGTCCGGCATGGGGACTATCGTTTTGGATAGTCCGGCATGGGGACTATCGTTTCTGATAGTCCGGCATGGGGACTACCGTTTTGGATAGTCCGGCATGGGGACTATCGTTTTGGATAGTCTAGCATGTGGACTATAGTTTTGGATAGTCCGGCATGGCGACTATCGTTTTGGATAGTCCGGCATGTTGACTATCGTTTTGGATAGTCCGGCATGGGGACTACCGTTTTGGATAGTCCGGCATGGAAACTATCGTTTTGGATTGTCCGGCAAGGGGACAATCGTTTAGGATAGACCGGCATGGGGACTATCGTTTTGGATAGTCCGGCATGGGGACTATCGTTTTGGATAGTCCGGCATTGGGACTATCGTTTTGGATAGTCCGGCATGGAGACTATCGTTGTGGATAGTCCGGCATGGGGACTATCGTTTTGGATAGTCCGGCATGGGGACTACCGTTTTGGATAGTCTGGCATGGGGACTATCGTTTTGAATAGTCCGGCATGGGGACTATCGTTTTGGCTAGTCCGGCATTGGGACTATCGTTTTGGATAGTCCGGCATTGGGACTATCGTTTTGGATAGTCCGGCATGGGGACTATCGTTTTGGATAGTCCGGCATGGGGACTATCGTTTTAGATATTCCGGCATGGGGACTACCGTTTTGGATAGTCCGGCATGGGGACTATCGTTTTGGATAGTCCAGCATGGGGACAATCGTTTTGGATAGTCCGGCATTGGGACTATCGTTTTGGAAAGTCCGGCATGTTGACTATCGTTTTGGATAGTCCGGCATGGGGACTAGCGTTTTGATAGTTCGGCATGGGGACTATCGTTTTGGATAGTCCGGCATTGGGACTATCGTTTTGGATAGTCCGGCATGGGGACTATTGTTTTGGATAGTCCGGCATGGGGACTATCGTTTTGGATAGTCCGGCATGGAGACTATCGTTTCTGATAGTCCGGCATGGGGACTACCGTTTTGGATAGGCCGGCATTGGGACTATCGTTTTGGAAAGTCCGGCATGTTGACTATCGTTTTGGATAGTCCGGCATGGGGACTAGCGTTTTGATAGTTCGGCATGGGGACTATCGTTTTGGATAGTCCGGCATTGGGACTATCGTTTTGGATAGTCAGGCATGGGGACTATTGTTTTGGATAGTCCGGCATGGGGACTATCGTTTTGGATAGTCCGGCATGGGGACTATCGTTTTGGATAGTCCGGCATGGGGACTATCGTTTTGGATAGTCCGTTATGTGACTATCGTTTTGGATGGTCCGGCATGGAGACTATCGTTTTGGATAGTCCGGCATGTTGACTATCGTTTTAGATAGTCCGGCATGTTGACTATCGTTTTGGATAGTCCGGCATGGGGACTATCGTTTTGGATAGTCTGGCATGGGGACTATGGTTTTGGATAGTCCGGCATGGGGACTATCGTTTTGGATAGTCCGACATGGGGACTATCGTTTTGGATAGTCCGGCATTGGGACTATGGTTTTGGATAGTCCGGCATGGGGACTATCGGTTTGGATAGTCCGGCAAGGGGACTATCGTTTTGGATAGTCCGGCATGGGGACTATCGTTTTGGATAGTCCGGCATGGGGACTATCGTTTTGGATAGTCCGGCATGGGGACTATCGTTTTGGATAGTCCGGCATTGGGACTATCGTTTTGGATAGTCCGGCATGGGGACTATCGTTTTGGATAGTCCGGCATGGAGACTATCGTTTTGGATAGTCCGTTATGTGACTATCGTTGTGGATGGTCCGGCATGGAGACTATCGTTTTGGATAGTCCGGCATGTTGACTATCGTTATAGATAGTCCGGCATGTTGACTATCGTTTTGGATAGTCCGGCATGGGGACTATCGTTTTAGATTGTCCGCCATGGGGACTATCGTTTTGGATAGTCCGGCGGGAGGACTATCGTTTTGGATAGTCCAGCATGGGGACTATCGTTTTGGATAAACCGGCATGTGGACTAACGTTTTGGATAGTCCGGCATGTGGACTCTCGTTTTGGATAGTCCGGCATGGGGACTATTGTTTTGGATAGTCCGGCATGGGGACTATCGTTTTGGATAGTCCGGCATGGGGACTATCGTTTTGGATAGTCCGGCATGGGGACTATCGTTTTGGATAGTCCGGCATGGGGACTATCGTTTTGGATAGTCCGGCATTGGGACTATCGTTTTGGATAGTCCGGCATGGGGACTATCGTTTTGGATAGTTCAGTATAGGGACTATCGTTTTGGATAGTCCGGCGTTGGGACTATCGTTTTGGAAAGTCCGGCATGTTGACTATCGTTTTGGATAGTCCGGCATGGGGACTAGCGTTTTGATAGTCCGGCATGGGGACTATCGTTTTGGATAGTCTGGCATTGGGACTATCGTTTTGGATAGTCCGGCATGGAGACTATTGTTTTGGATAGTCCGGCATGGGGACTATCGTTTTGGATAGTCCGGCATGGGGACTATCGTTTCTGATAGTCCGGCATGGGGACTACCGTTTTGGATAGTCCGGCATGGGGACTATCGTTTTGGATAGTCTAGCATGTGGACTATAGTTTTGGATAGTCCGGCATGGCGACTATCGTTTTGGATAGTCCGACATGGGGACTATCGTTTTGGATAGTCCGGCATTGGGACTATGGTTTTGGATAGTCCGGCATGGGGACTATCGGTTTGGATAGTCCGGCAAGGGGACTATCGTTTTATATTGTCCGGCATGGGGACTATCGTTTTGGATAGTCCGGCATGGGGACTATCGTTTTGGATAGTCCGGCATGGGGACTATTGTTTTGGATAGTCCGGCATTGGGACTATCGTTTTGGATAGTCCGGCATGGGGACTATCGTTTTGGATAGTCCGGCATGGGGACTATCGTTTTGGATAGTCCGTTATGTGACTATCGTTTTGGATGGTCCGGCATGGAGACTATCGTTTTGGATAGTCCGGCATGTTGACTATCGTTTTAGATAGTCCGGCATATTGACTATCGTTTTGGATAGTCCGGCATGGGGACTACCGTTTTGGATAGTCCGGCATGGGGACTATCGTTTTGGATAGTCCGGCATGGGAACTATCGTTTTTAATAGTCCGGCATAAGGACTATCGTTGTGGATAGTCCAGCATTGGGACTATCGTTTTGAATAGTCCGGCATGGGGACTATCGTTTTGGATAGTCCGGCATGGGGACTATCGTTTTGGATAGTCCGGCATGGGGACAATCGTTTTGGATAGTCTGACATGGGGACTATCGTTTTGGATAGTCCGGCAGGGGGGCTATCGTTTTGGATAGTCCAGCATGGGGACTATCGTTTTGGATAGTCCGGCATGGGGCTATCGTTTTGGATAGTCCGGCATGGGGACTATCGTTTTGGATAGTCCGGCATGGGGACAATCGTTTTGGATAGTCCGGCATGGGGACTATCGTTTTGGATAGTCCGGCATGGGGACTATCGTTTTAGATAGTCCGGCATGGGGACTATCGTTTTGGATAGTCCGGCATGGGGACTATCGTTTTGGATAGTCCGGCATGTGGACTATCGTTTTGGATAGTCCGGCATGGGGACTATCGTTTTGGATAGTCCGGCATGGGGACTATCGTTTTCGATAGTCCGGCATGGGGACTATCGTTTTGGATAGTCCGGCATGGGGACTATCGTTTTGGATAGTCCGGCATGGGGACTATCGTTTTGGATAGTCCGGCATGGGGACTATCGTTTTGGATAGTCTGGCATGGGGACTATCGTTTTGGATAGTCCGGCATTGGGACAATCGTTTTGGATAGTCCGGCATGGGGACTATTGTTTTGGATAGTCCGGCATGGGGACTATCGTTTTGGATAGTCCGGCATGGGACTGTCGTTTTGGATAGTCCGGCATGATGACTATCGTTTTGTATAGTCCGGCATGTTGACTATCGTTTTTGATAGTCCGGCATGTTGACTATCGTTTTGGATAGTCCGGCATGGGGACTACCGTTTTGGATAGTCCGGCATGGGGGACTACCGTTTTGGATAGTCCGGCATGGGGACTATCGTTTTGGATAGTTCAACAAGGGGACTATCGTTTTGGATAGTCCGGCATGGAGACTATCGTTTTGGATAGTCCGGCATGTTGAATATCGTTTTGGATAGTCCGGCATGGGGACTATCGTTTTGGATAGTCCGGCATTGGGACTATCGTTTTGGATAGTCCGGCATGGGGACTATCGTTTTGGATAGTCCAGCATGGGGACTATCGTTTTGGATAGTCTGGCATGGGGACTATCGTTTTGTATAGTCTGGCATGGGGACTATCGTTTTGGATAGTCCGGCATGGGGACTATCGTTTTGGATAGTCCGGCATGGGGACTATCGTTTTGGATAGTCCAGCATTGGGACTATCGTTTTGGATAGTCCGGCATGGGGACTATCGTTGTGGATAGTCCGGCATGGGGACTATCGTTTTGGATAGTCCGGCATGGGACTATCGTTTTGGATAGTCCGGCATGGAGACTATCGTTTTGGATAGTCCGGCATGTTGACTATCGTTTTGGATAGTCCGGCATGTTGACTATCGTTTTGGATAGTCCGGCATGGGGACTACCGTTTTTAATAGTCCGGCATGGGGACTATCGTTTTGGATAGTCCGGCAAGGGGACTATCGTTTTGGATAGTCCGGCATGGGGACTATTGTTTTGGATAGTCCGGCATGGGGACTATCGTTTTGGATAGTCTGGCATTTGGACTATCGTTTTGGATAGTCCGGCATGGGGACTATCTTTTTGGATAGTCCGGCATGGGGACTATCGTTTTAGATAGTCCAACATGGGGACTATCGTTTTGGATAGTCCTGCATTGGGACTATCGTTTTGGATAGTCCGGCATAGAGACGATCGTTTTGGAGAGTCCGGCATTTGGACTATCGTTTTGGATATCTCTGCATGGGGACTATCGTTTTGGATAGTCCGGCATGTGGACTATCGTTTTGGATAGTCCGGCATGGGGACTATCGTTTTGGATAGTCCGGCATTGGGACAATCGTTTTGGATAGTCCGGCATGGGGACTATTGTTTTGGATAGTCCGGCATGGGGACTATCGTTTTGGATAGTCCGGCATGGGACTGTCGTTTTGGATAGTCCGGCATGATGACTATCGTTTTGTATAGTCCGGCATGTTGACTATCGTTTTTGATAGTCCGGCATGTTGACTAACGTTTTGGATAGTCCGGCATGGGGACTACCGTTTTGGATAGTCCGGCATGGGGACTACCGTTTTGGATAGTCCGGCATGGGGTCTATCGTTTTGGATAGTTCAACAAGGGGACTATCGTTTTGGATAGTCCGGCATGGAGACTATCGTTTTGGATAGTCCGGCATGTTGAATATCGTTTTGGATAGTCCGGCATGTTGACTATCGTTTTGGATAGTCCGGCATGGGGACTACCGTTTTGAATAGTCCTGCATTGGGACTATCGTTTTGGATAGTCCGGCATAGAGACTATCGTTTTGGAGAGTCCGGCATTTGGACTATCGTTTTGGATATCCCTGCATGGGGACTATCGTTTTGGATAGTCCGGCATGTGGACTATCGTTTTGGATAGTCCGGCATGTGGACTATCGTTTTGGATAGTCCGGCATTGGGACAATCGTTTTGGATAGTCCGGCATATTGACTATCGTTTTGGATAGTCCGGCATGTTGACTATCGTTTTGGATAGTCCGGCATGGGGACTACCGTTTTGAATAGTCCGGCATAGGGACTATCGTTTTGGATAGTCCGGCATGGGGACTATCGTTTTGGATAGTCCGGCATGGGGACAATCGTTTTGGATAGTCTGACATGGGGACTATCGTTTTGGATAGTCCGGCATTGGGACTATCGTTTTATATAGTCCGGCATGGGGACTATCGTTTAGGATAGTCCGGCATGGGTACTATCGTTTTGGATAGTCCGGCATGAGGACTATCGTTTTGGATAGTCCGGCATGGGGACTATCGTTTTCGATAGTCCGGCATGGGGACTATCGTTTTAGATAGTCCGGCATGGGGACTATCGTTTTGGATAGTCTGGCATTGGGACTATCGTTTTGGATAGTCCGGCATGAGGACAATCGTTTTGGATAGTCCGGCACAGGGACTATCGTTTTGGATAGTCCGGCATGGGACAATCGTTTTGGATAGTCTGACATGGGGACTATCGTTTTGGATAGTCCGGCATTGGGACTATCGTTTTATATAGTCCGGCATGGGGACTATCGTTTAGGATAGTCCGGCATGGGTACTATCGTTTTGGATAGTCCGGCATGAGGACTATCGTTTTGGATAGTCCGGCATGGGGACTATCGTTTTCGATAGTCCGGCATGGGGACTATCGTTTTAGATAGTCCGGCATGGGGATAGTCTGGCATTGGGACTATCGTTTTGGATAGTCCGGCATGAGGACAATCGTTTTGGATAGTCCGGCACAGGGACTATCGTTTTGGATAGTCCGGCATAGGACTATCGTTTTGGATAGTCCGGCATGATGACTATCGTTTTGGATAGTCCGGCATGTTGACAATCGTTTTGGATAGTCCGGCACAGGGACTATCGTTTTGGATAGTCCGGCATGTTGACTATCGTTTTGGATAGTCCGGCATGTTGACTATCGTTTGGATAGTCCGGCATGGGGACTACCGTTTTGGATAGTCCGGCATGGGGACTATCGTTTTGGATAGTCCGGCATGGGGACTATCGTTTTGGATAGTTCAGCATGGGGACTATCGTTTTATATAGTTCAGCATGGGGACTATCGTTTTATATAGTCCGGCATGGGGACTATCGTTTTGGATAGTTCAACATGGGGACTATCGTTTTGGATAGTCCGGCATGAAGACTATCGTTTTGTATAGTCCGGCATGGGAACTATCGTTTTGGATAGTCCGGCATAGGGACTATCGTTTTGGATAGTCTGGCATGGGGACTATCGTTTTAGATAGTCCGGCATGGGGACTATCGTTTTGGATAGGGGGTCCGGCATTAGGACTATCGTTTTATATAGTTCGGCATGGGGACTATCGTTTAGGATAGTCCGGCATGGGTACTATCGTTTTAGGTAGTCCGCCATGGGGACTATCGTTTTGGATAGTCCGGCATGGGGACAATCGTTTTGGATAGTCTGACATGGGGACTATCGTTCTGGATAGTCCGGCATGGGACTATCGTTTTGGATAGTCCGGCATGTTGACTATCGTTTGGATAGTCCGGCATGGGGACTACCGTTTTGGATAGTCCGGCATGGGGACTATCGTTTTGGATAGTCCGGCATGGGGACTATCGTTTTGGATAGTCCGCATGGGGACTATCGTTTTGGATAGTTCAGCATGGGGACTATCGTTTTATATAGTCCGGCATGGGGACTATCGTTTTGGATAGTTCAACATGGGGACTATCGTTTTGGATAGTCCGGCATGAAGACTATCGTTTTGGATAGTCCGGCATGTTGACTATCGTTTTGGATAGTCCGGCATGGGGACTATCGTTTTGGATAGTCCGGCATGGGGGACTATCGTTTTGGATCGTCCGGCATGGGGACTATCATTTGGATAGTCCAGCATGGGGACTATCGTTTTGGATAGTCCGGCATGGGGATTATCGTTTTGGATAGTCTGGCATGGGGACTATCGTTTTCGATAGTCCGGCATGGGGACTATCGTTTTGGATAGTCCGGCATTGGGACTATCGTTTTATATAGTCCGGCATGGGGACTATCGTTTAGGATAGTCCGGCATGGATACTATCGTTTTGGATAGTCTGGCATGGGGACTATCGTTTTGGATAGTCCGGCATGTGGACTATCGTTTTGGATAGTCCGGCATGGGGACTGTCGTTTTGGATAGTCCGGCATGGGGACTATCGTTTTGGATAGTCCGGCATGGGGACTATCGTTTTGGATAGTCCGGCATGGGGGACTATCGTTTTGGATAGTCCGGCATGGGGACTATCGTTTTGGATAGTCCGGCATGGGGACTATCGTTTTGGATAGTCCGGCATGGGGATAATCGTTTTGGATAGTCTGACATGGGGACTATCGTTTTGGATAGTCCGGCAGGGGGGCTATCGTTTTGGATAGTCCAGCATGGGGACTATCGTTTTAGATAGTCCGGCATGGGGCTATCGTTTTGGATAGTCCGGCATGGGGACTATCGTTTTGGATAGTCCGGCATGGGGACAATCGTTTTGGATAGTCCGGCATGGGGACTATCGTTTGGATAGTCCGGCATGGGGACTATCGTTTTAAATAGTCCGGCATGGGGACTATCGTTTTGGATAGTCCGGCATGGGGGACTATCGTTTTGGATAGTCCGGCATGTGGACTATCGTTTTGGATAGTCCGGCATGGGGACTATCGTTTTGGATAGTCCGGCATGGGGACTATCGTTTTCGATAGTCCGGCATGGGGACTATCGTTTTGGATAGTCCGGCATGGGGACTATCGTTTTGGATAGTCCGGCATGGGGACTATCGTTTTGGATAGTCCGGCATGGGGACTATCGTTTTGGATAGTCTGGCATTGGGACTATCGTTTTGGATAGTCCGGCATTGGGACAATCGTTTTGGATAGTCCGGCATGGGGACTATTGTTTTGGATAGTCCGGCATGGGGACTATCGTTTTGGATAGTCCGGCATGGGACTGTCGTTTTGGATAGTCCGGCATGATGACTATCGTTTTGTATAGTCCGGCATGTTGACTATCGTTTTTGATAGTCCGGCATGTTGACTATCGTTTTGGATAGTCCGGCATGGGGACTACCGTTTTGGATAGTCCGGCATGGGGACTACCGTTTTGGATAGTCCGGCATGGGGACTATCGTTTTGGATAGTTCAACAAGGGGACTATCGTTTGGATAGTCCGGCATGGGAGACTATCGTTTTGGATAGTCCGGCATGTTGAATATCGTTTTGGATAGTCCGGCATGGGGACTATCGTTTTGGATAGTCCGGCATGGGGACTATCGTTTTGGATAGTTTGGCATGGGGACTATCGTTTTGGATAGTCCAGCATGGGGACTATCGTTTTGGATAGTCTGGCATGGGGACTATCGTTTTGTATAGTCTGGCATGGGGACCATCGTTTTGGATAGTCCGGCATGGGGACTATCGTTTTGGATAGTCCGGCATGGGGACTATCGTTTTGGATAGTCCAGCATTGGGACTATCGTTTTGGATAGTCCGGCATGGGGACTATCGTTGTGGATAGTCCGGCATGGGGACTATCGTTTTGGATAGTCCGGCATGGGACTATCGTTTTGGATAGTCCGGCATGGAGACTATCGTTTTGGATAGTCCGGCATGTTGACTATCGTTTTGGATAGTCCGGCATGTTGACTATCGTTTTGGATAGTCCGGCATGGGGACTACCGTTTTTAATAGTCCGGCATGGGGACTATCGTTTTGGATAGTCCGGCAAGGGGACTATCGTTTTTGGATAGTCCGGCATGGGGACTATTGTTTTGGATAGTCCGGCATGGGGACTATCGTTTTGGATAGTCCAACATGGGGACTATCGTTTTGGATAGTCCAGCATTGGACTATCGTTTTGGATAGTCCGGCTTGTTGACTAACGTTTAGGATAGTCCGGCATGGGGGACTATCGTTTTGGATAGTCCGGCATGGGGACTATCGTTTTGGATAGTCCGGCATGGGGATTATAGTTTTGCATAGTCCGGCATGTGGACTATCGTTTTGGATAGTCCGGCATGTGGACTATCGTTTTGGATAGTCCGGCATGGAAACTATCGTTTTGGATAGTCCGGCATGGGGACTATCGTTTTGGATAGTCCGGCATGGGGACTATCGTTTTGGATAGTCCGGCATGGGGACTATCGTTTTGGATAGTCCGGCATTGGGACTATCGTTTTGGATAGTCCGGCATGAGGACTATCGTTTTGGATAGTCCGGCATAGGGACTATCGTTTTGGATAGTCCGGCATTGGGACTATCGTTTTGGATAGTCCGGCATGGGGACTATCGTTTTGGATAGTCCGGCATGGGGACTATCGTTTTGGATAGTCCGGCATGAGGACTATCGTTTGGATGGTCCGGCATTGGGACTATCGTTTTGGATAGTCCGGCATGTTGACTATCGTTTTGGATAGTCCGGCATGGGGACTACCATTTTGGATAGTCCGGCATGGAAACTATCGTTTTGGATTGTCCGGCAAGGGGACAATCGTTTAGGATAGACCGGCATGGGGACTATCGTTTTGGATAGTCCGGCATGGGGACTATCGTTTTGGATAGTCCGGCATTGGGACTATCGTTTTGGATAGTCCGGCATGGAGACTATCGTTGTGGATAGTCCGGCATGGGGACTATCGTTTTGGATAGTCCGGCATGGGGACTACCGTTTTGGATAGTCTGGCATGGGGACTATCGTTTTGAATAGTCCGGCATGGGGACTATCGTTTTGGCTAGTCCGGCATTGGGACTATCGTTTTGGATAGTCCGGCATTGGGACTATCGTTTTGGATAGTCCGGCATGGGGACTATCGTTTTGGATAGTCCGGCATGGGGGACTATCGTTTTAGATATTCCGGCATGGGGACTACCGTTTTGGATAGTCCGGCATGGGGACTATCGTTTTGGATAGTCCAGCATGGGGACAATCGTTTTGGATAGTCCGGCATTGGGACTATCGTTTTGGAAAGTCCGGCATGTTGACTATCGTTTTGGATAGTCCGGCATGGGGACTAGCGTTTTGATAGTTCGGCATGGGGACTATCGTTTTGGATAGTCCGGCATTGGGACTATCGTTTTGGATAGTCCGGCATGGGGACTATTGTTTTGATAGTCCGGCATGGGGACTATCGTTTTGGATAGTCCGGCATGGAGACTATCGTTTCTGATAGTCCGGCATGGGGACTACCGTTTTGGATAGTCGGCATTGGGACTATCGTTTTGGAAAGTCCGGCATGTTGACTATCGTTTTGGATAGTCCGGCATGGGGACTAGCGTTTTGATAGTTCGGCATGGGACTATCGTTTTGGATAGTCCGGCATTGGGACTATCGTTTTGGATAGTCCGGCATGGGGACTATTGTTTTGGATAGTCAGGCATGGGGACTATCGTTTTGGATAGTCCGGCATGGGGACTATCGTTTTGGATAGTCCGGCATGGGGACTATCGTTTTGGATAGTCCGTTATGTGACTATCGTTTTGGATGGTCCGGCATGGAGACTATCGTTTTGGATAGTCCGGCATGTTGACTATCGTTTTAGATAGTCCGGCATGTTGACTATCGTTTTGGATAGTCCGGCATGGGGACTATCGTTTTGGATAGTCTGGCATGGGGACTATGGTTTTGGATAGTCCGGCATGGGGACTATCGTTTTGGATAGTCCGACATGGGACTATCGTTTTGGATAGTCCGGCATTGGGACTATTGTTTTGGATAGTCCGGCATGGGGACTATCGGTTTGGATAGTCCGGCAAGGGGACTATCGTTTTGGATAGTCCGGCATGGGGACTATCGTTTTGGATAGTCCGGCATGGGGACTATCGTTTTGGATAGTCCGGCATGGGGACTATCGTTTTGGATAGTCCGGCATTGGGACTATCGTTTTGGATAGTCCGGCATGGGGACTATCGTTTTGGATAGTCCGCATGGAGACTATCGTTTTGGATAGTCCGTTATGTGACTATCGTTGTGGATGGTCCGGCATGGAGACTATCGTTTTGGATAGTCCGGCATGTTGACTATCGTTATAGATAGTCCGGCATGTTGACTATCGTTTTGGATAGTCCGGCATGGGGACTATCGTTTTAGATTGTCCGCCATGGGGACTATCGTTTTGGATAGTCCGGCGGGAGGACTATCGTTTTGGATAGTCCAGCATGGGACTATCGTTTTGGATAAACCGGCATGTGGACTAACGTTTTGGATAGTCCGGCATGTGGACTCTCGTTTTGGATAGTCCGGCATGGGGACTATTGTTTTGGATAGTCCGGCATGGGGACTATCGTTTTGGATAGTCCGGCATGGGGACTATCGTTTTGGATAGTCCGGCATGGGGACTATCGTTTTGGATAGTCCGGCATGGGGACTTATCGTTTTGGATAGTCCGGCATTGGGACTATCGTTTTGGATAGTCCGGCATGGGGACTATCGTTTTTGGATAGTTCAGTATAGGGACTATCGTTTTGGATAGTCCCGGCATTGGGACTATCGTTTTGGAAAGTCCGGCATGTTGACTATCGTTTTGGATAGTCCGGCATGGGGACTAGCGTTTTGATAGTCCGGCATGGGGACTATCGTTTTGGATAGTCTGGCATTGGGACTATCGTTTTGGATAGTCCGGCATGGAGACTATTGTTTTGGATAGTCCGGCATGGGGGACTATCGTTTTGAATAGTCCGGCATGGGGACTATCGTTTCTGATAGTCCGGCATGGGGGACTACCGTTTTGGATAGTCCGGCATGGGGACTATCGTTTTGGATAGTCTAGCATGTGGACTATAGTTTTGGATAGTCCGGCATGGCGACTATCGTTTTGGATAGTCCGACATGGGGACTATCGTTTTGGATAGTCCGGCATTGGGACTATGGTTTTGGATAGTCCGGCATGGGGACTATCGGTTTGGATAGTCCGGCAAGGGGACTATCGTTTTATATTGTCCGGCATGGGGACTATCGTTTTGGATAGTCCGGCATGGGGACTATCGTTTTGGATAGTCCGGCATGGGGACTATTGTTTTGGATAGTCCGGCATTGGGACTATCGTTTTGGATAGTCCGGCATGGGGACTATCGTTTTGGATAGTCCGGCATGGGGACTATCGTTTTGGATAGTCCGTTATGTGACTATCGTTTTGGATGGTCCGGCATGGAGACTATCGTTTTGAATAGTCCGGCATGTTGACTATCGTTTTAGATAGTCCGGCATATTGACTATCGTTTTGGATAGTCCGGCATGGGGACTACCGTTTTGGATAGTCCGGCATGGGGACTATCGTTTTGGATAGTCCGGCATGGGAACTATCGTTTTTAATAGTCCGGCATAAGGACTATCGTTGTGGATAGTCCCAGCATTGGGACTATCGTTTTGAATAGTCCGGCATGGGGACTATCGTTTTGGATAGTCCGGCATGGGGACTATCGTTTTGGATAGTCCGGCATGGGGACTATCGTTTTGGATAGTCCGGCATGGGGACTATCGTTTTAGATAGTCCGACATGAGGACTATTGTTTTGGATAGTCCGGCATAGGGACCATCGTTTTGGAAGTCCGACATGGGGACTATCGTTTTGGATTGTCCGGCATGGGGACTATCGTTTTGGATAGTCCGGTGGGAGGACTATCGTTTTAGATAGTCCGGCTACGGGACTATCGTTTTGGATAGTCCGACATGGGGACTATTGTTTTGGATAGTCCGGCATGGGGACTATCGTTTTGGATAGTCCGGCATGGGGACTATCGTTTTGGATAGTCCGGCATGGGGACTATCGTTTTGGATAGTCCGGCATGGGGACTATCGTTTTGGATAGTCCGGCATTGGGACTATCGTTTTGGATAGTCCGGCATGGGACTATCGTTTTGGATAGTTCAGTATAGGGACTATCGTTTTGGATAGTCCGGCATTGGGACTATCGTTTTGGAAAGTCCGGCATGTTGACTATCGTTTTGGATAGTCCGGCATGGGGACTAGCGTTTTGATAGTCCGGCATGGGGACTATCGTTTTGGATAGTCTGGCATTGGGACTATCGTTTTGGATAGTCCGGCATGGAGACTATTGTTTTGGATAGTCCGGCATGGGGACTATCGTTTTGGATAGTCCGGCATGGGGACTATCGTTTCTGATAGTCCGGCATGGGGACTACCGTTTTGGATAGTCCGGCATGGGGACTATCGTTTTGGATAGTCTAGCATGTGGACTATAGTTTTGGATAGTCCGGCATGGCGACTATCGTTTTGGATAGTCCGACATGGGGACTATCGTTTTGGATAGTCCGGCATTGGGACTATGGTTTTGGATAGTCCGGCATGGGGACTATCGGTTTGGATAGTCCGGCAAGGGGACTATCGTTTTATATTGTCCGGCATGGGGACTATCGTTTTGGATAGTCCGGCATGGGGACTATCGTTTTGGATAGTCCGGCATGGGGACTATTGTTTTGGATAGTCCGGCATTGGGACTATCGTTTTGGATAGTCCGGCATGGGGACTATCGTTTTGGATAGTCCGGCATGGGGACTATCGTTTTGGATAGTCCGTTATGTGACTATCGTTTTGGATGGTCCGGCATGGAGACTATCGTTTTGGATAGTCCGGCATGTTGACTATCGTTTTTAGATAGTCCGGCATATTGACTATCGTTTTGGATAGTCCGGCATGGGGACTACCGTTTTGGATAGTCCGGCATGGGGACTATCGTTTTGGATAGTCCGGCATGGGAACTATCGTTTTTAATAGTCCGGCATAAGGACTATCGTTGTGGATAGTCCAGCATTGGGACTATCGTTTTGAATAGTCCGGCATGGGGACTATCGTTTTGGATAGTCCGGCATGGGGACTATCGTTTTGGATAGTCCGGCATGGGGACTATCGTTTTAGATAGTCCGACATGAGGACTATTGTTTTGGATAGTCCGGCATAGGGACCATCGTTTTGGAAAGTCCGACATGGGGACTATCGTTTTGGATTGTCCGGCATGGGGACTATCGTTTTGGATAGTCCGGTGGGAGGACTATCGTTTTAGATAGTCCGGCTACGGGACTATCGTTTTGGATAGTCCGACATGGGGACTATCGTTTTGGATAGTCCGGCATTGGGATAATCGTTTTGGATAGTCCGGCATTGGGACTATCGTTTTGGATAGTCCGGCATGGGGACTATCGTTTAAGATAGTCCAGCATTGGGACTATCGTTTTGGATAGTCCGGCATGGGGACTATCGTTTTGGATAGTCCGGCATTGGGACGATCGTTTTGGATAGTTCGGCATGGGGACTATCGTTTTGGATAGTCCGACATGAAGACTATCGTTTTGGATAGTCCGGCATTGGGACTATCGTTTTAGATAGTCCGGCATGGGGACTATCGTTTTGGATAGTCCGGCGTGGGGACTATCGTTTTAGATAGTCCGGCATAAGTACTATCGTTTTAGATAGTCCGGCATGGGGACTATCGTTTTGGATAGTCCGGCATTGGGACTATCGTTTTGGATAGTCCGGCATAAGGATTAACGTTTTAGATAGTCCAGCATTGGGGACTATCGTTTTGGATAGTCAGGCACAAGGACTATTGTTTTGGATAGTCCTGCATGGGAGTAGTGTGTTTTGGTCACTTTTAAAACCGGCCACGTGCCCACGGAGCCACGTGCCGCGGCAGCTGGCGCCAGCTGCCATGTCACATAGCTTCCGGTGGGGGTTAGAGGGTATATATGAGATGCTGTAGTTATATTTTATGCCATATAGGTTGGGGTGGAGATGGCGATAGTGTTGGCGTTAGGGTGAAGTGAATTTGCGCATAAAATTAAAATTAAAAGTTAGTTCAAAATTGAAATTCGTCGGTGTTAACGAAATTCTAACAGTTGAAGAAAAATTAAGAGTTAGTTCAAAATTGAAATTCAAACTTATAACTGAGATGCGGAAAATATGTCAAGGTCATCCAGAGTAAGTTTTAAAAATTCTATCCAACTATCACCAGAAATAGTTTTAAGTTGAAGTAGTTGGTGATAGCGGGATAATTGATTCGTGCCATGGGAGAGGTGTTTATCGTTTGAAAGTTGGCGATCGAATGAGAAGCGCCGCCTAGGGAGAGGGCTTATAAAACGGCAACCTTCCCCCACCACCCCTTTCCCCACTCCTTTAGACCAATAACCGGTCGCCGACTCTATGTGGTGAAACTGAACTAGACATGGCGGCCGCCATGGATAATTCTAACTTCAAATCTTAGCTCAGCTGAAGAGAATAGAGGAGCATGAAGTAGGAATTGTGGTGACAGCGCTTATATGAGGAATAGTAGGGGTAAAATAAAAAAACTTGTTGAACACAGTCGATAGGTGTAACAAGTTCAAAGTTGTTGAATTGTAACATAGAATGCAAAATGTTGTAAATAACATTATCATCAACATTAACCTGCGAAGTCTTTGAGTATAATGGGTTAAAACTGTACTTCTTTCTAACTCTATTTAAATTAGTTTTACACTTTGAAATTGAAGGTTTAGAAGTACTTCGTAATATGTGTTGTGTTCGCAAAAGCTTTAATTTTAAACATTGTGCAGTCATCATAACCGATGTGTTAAGTTCAGAAGTTAAAATAAGACTGAGATATAAAATGAAGTGTAAAAGAAATTGAAACAGAAAGCCAGAGTAGTAATTTTATAGGTTAGAATTTACTAAGGCTATTCCATGGATAATTCTAACCTTAAACCTAGTAAGTGAAGTAGTCATAACATAAAACTAACGAGAGATGATGACCGAGAGGATGCGAGGCAATGAATGTTTGTAGCGCGATAAACTACCCACCTTTATAGAGGCAATAACTCCAGCCAGATGCGGCAGATGGCAAGCAAATGACTGGTTGACCGACTTTCACCTGAGTAGTAAGAGAAGTAGGGTTCTGTGTCTATCCCTACTCCTTGGGGTCAATGACCGACCGGAAAGGTCAATGACCTCCCCCCCCCCTCCCCCCCCCCTCCCCCCCCCGAAAAAATGGAGCCCCCCCCCCCCTTCCCCCACACCTTCCCCCACTCCTTCCCCCACTCCTCCAGGTCAATGGCCGGTCACCACCGGTTGTTGACTTTATGTGGTGAAACCAGACTAAATATGGCAGCTGCATGGATAATTCTAACCTCAAACCTGCTGCGCATGCAACAAGTTCTCCGGATCGGAATGAGTCTATGCTATGCGCATGCGCCTAGTCCTGTATTACTCACTTTAGCGCTACTGCACATGGATAATTCTAACCTCAAACCTTGGATTTGTGTTGTTGCGCATGCGCCGCTCCCCACTCCTTTGCCTTCCTTTTATACTGGTGCGAACTGGACTGGATTGAACACTGTACTGCAGTGAAACTACTTCCCCACTACTCGAGAATCCGAGGAGCAATACGAGCCTGATCTTAGCGTCAGTCGTCAACAAACTTTCATAGCGAAAGGTTGTTGGCGACTCAGCAAGAGGTTTCAATATATAGTAGGCCTATATATATTTGAACTTCTTCTACTACGTTGCGTTTTTTAATGCAATGTGGTATGTGTGTGTGTGTGTGTGTGTGTGTGTGTGTGTGTGTGTGTGTGTGTGTGTGTGTGTGTGTGTGTGTGTGTTTAGTTTTAAGTTGTATTTAATTTAAGAAATAATTTGCGCATTGCGATGTTAGTTATAAGTTGGGTTTAGCATTAAGGTGTATTAATTTTAAGAGGTGTTTAGCATTAAGGTGTATTAATTTTAAGAATAATGATGGTATTTGGTTGTGTTGAATTATTTGGTTTTTAATAATGATGTGTTGTTAGTTTTAAGTGTTGATATTAATAATTTATGTTGTTGTTTTGCCTTTCAGCTAGATGTTAGGGGGTAGATTAACTGTAAATCAGAAGTTCAGTTGAACTTCACTTAGAAGGGGTGGGACATCCGCAAATTGCGGACTAGGTTTTTTTGCATTTTGTTTAGGAATATGATGGTGGGATTAGTTTGGGTGGGTGTTAGAGTT